>APFE030876322.1:269769-282453 GCA_000404065.3 Pinus taeda | reverse complement strand
GTAAATAATACATTTTAAATAATGTATTTTCTTAACAAATGATTTAAACCCTAATGCTTTGGGCTATATGAGAACTTTCGATCTGAATTTAGATCATGAACAAGATAACATGGACTTTCAGATAGTCTGAAAAAACTAAAAATAGAAACACAAAGTACATTTTAAATAATGTATTTTCTTAACAAATGATTTAAACCCTAATGCTTTGGGCTATATGAGAACTTTCGATCTGAATTTAGATCATGAACAAGATAACATGGACTTTCAGATAGTCTGAAAAAACTAAAAATAGAAACACAAAGTAAGAATGATAGAAGTCGTTGAATGGGTTGAAGAACATAGAGTTACGAGTAGAAAATCAAAAATTCAGAAAATCAAATTGTTTTAGCAATTGGTGTTAGAAGTCTATTAATCTTGTATGCCAATGTTAGAGTTGTTTTTTTCCTTCTCTTTTTCATCATTTGGATTTTGATTCCCACCTCAAGAGCTAGATCTTCCTTGTCTTTCTAATTTAGGCAATTGTTTCTTAATCTTGATTTAGCTAGTAAATTCAAAAAAATATTGAAGATGGTAACTAATAATTATTTGACATGGACTTAGTCAAACATAATGATGGAGTTGCCTTTTTCCCTCTATTTTTCATCTTTTATCTTTTGTTACCCACCTCATCTACTAGATGCTACCTCTATCTTCTTTTGTGCTTTCCTCTTCCTTGTTTCTCGGAGTGAGGCAGTTATTGCCCAACCTTGATTTAGCTAGTAAACTAAAAAAAATATTGAATATCCTAACTAATAATTATTTGATATGGATTCAGTCAAAAATTTTAGTTTTAAAGACATTATAATTTCGAATGGGTAAATCAAGTGACCAAAAACCAATTAGAAGACTTATATTCAGGGTCTCGAAGTAGTGTAGTGGATTATGTGATATATGATATGTTTTCTTCCAACTAAATTGTAATTTTTCACATATTCAATGTCCATGAACCTTCCTATAATCATACAACTTTAACCTTGACTCTAAATTTTACCATATAAAAATACCACATGAATGAGAATTATGAGAGTCAAAGCTACCTTCTTACAATAGTAAAATGGATCTCTTCCTAAAGAACATATATAGGTATTTCCATCTCTTAAATTATAAGTATAATTTCCAAATACTCTATAATAATTTTACTACAATCAAAGTCCTCTACCAAAGTCCTCTATGAAACAATTAGCAAATCCTGTACGAAATTGTCAAACAAAAAAAATAATGGAACTATGATAATGATTGTAAAATTGCTAGAAAATAAATTAGGGGTGCTCCTAATAATTATTGTTTATTAAAAGATAGAAAAGATACTATATAAATAGAAATCAATATTAGTTATTGCATCTCTCTAATTCTAACCATGAAAAGAACTAAAGGAAATTTTTAATTAATAGGGATAAAGAAAATAATTTCATTTCCTTCAAAAAAATGCAACATTTACCTTAAAAGTAGTTATGATGTTGCTAATACTATGAAAAAAATTTTGAAGGCCCACATAGAGCATGCTATATATTATTTTCAAGACATTGACTCTAAGGTTAACCATCCCAATAATGGGAAAACTAATTTCATTGAAGGCCACCAAGCTAAAAATTTTAAAATGGGAGAACCTATCCTTATTCTCCACATACACAGACTCTTTAATTTTTAATTGAAGCAAGGTTGAGTTATTCTTCTGATGAGAAGTCTTATTTTTCATATATTTAAGAGAGGATATCAAAGCATTTCCTCTAGTTCAAGTTTAATTTAATATTAATATTAATAAATATATTAAATATATGTATTGATATAACCAAATAGATTATTAATATTATAAAATCAATGTGTTATATACCGTAGAAAATAACATTGAACATAAAAGGATTAATATCATAAATCCAAGTGATTATTGTTATAAAATAAAGAGATTAATATTATAAAATTTTTGGATTAGTGGGTGATTATTAATATTAGAAACTCAAGGGATTAATAAACCCAAGGAATTTATATTTTAAACCCAATGGATTATAAAGCCAAGAGATTTATACTAAAGCCTAGTATTAATATTATAGACCCTACTAATAATATTATGCCCTAGGAATTAATAAACCCAAGGGATTGATATTATAAAACCAATGAATTGATTGACCATGGTTTACTATGGTTGATTTTCATATCTAGACAATATTCCTCACAAATCGCCATTGGAGCATGGTTGATAATGATGAACCATGGTTGAAAATGGTTGACCATGATCGATATTATACACCTAAAGAAATAATAAACCGAAGGGAATAATAAACACAAGAGCTTAATACTAAAACCGAGAGGGATATAAGAAAAATTGAGTAATATTAAACCCAAGGAAATAATATAAACCCAAGGTATATAAAACCTAAGATAAATATTATAAACCTTAAAACAAAAATGGTTGACCATGGTTTATTTTAATATTGAGACAATACTTGTAAAAACGCAATGTTGGACCATGTTTTACCATGGTTGAGCATGATTAATTTTCATAGGAAGAGATTCATTGTCATAATTAGAGTTAGACTGTGGTTGACCATGGCTGATTTTCATATTGAGATGATATTTGTTGCAATGTGAAATTGGAACATGGTTGACCATGATTGATTTTCATATTGTGACAATCTTTGTCATAATGTGACAATGGTCCATGGTTGACCATGGTTGATTTTCATATTGAGATAATCATTGTCATTATGTGGTTTTTGATGATGCTTGACCATAACTGACCATGGTCAACCATTTTTTACCAATGCTGACCATGATTGACCATGGTTGATGATGGTTGACCATGGTTGAGCATGGTTGATTTTCATGTTGAGACAATCTTCATCAGAATGTGATGTGCAGCATTGTTGACCATGATTATAAACCCAAGCGATTTATATAAAACCCTAGCATTGATATTATAAACCCTATGAATAATATTATACCTTAGGAATATGAACCTTTAAATTAATAAACCCAATGGAAGGATATTATACACCTAGGGTATTAATACTAAAATTCCAAGGGATTATAAACCCAAGGGAATACTACTAAACCCAAGGCATATAAATACTAATATAAATATTGTAAACCCCCATGCTTGATTTTAATACTGAGACAATCCTTGTCACAATGTGATGCTGGACGATGCTTGACCATGATTGATTTTCATATTGAGGAAATCTTTGTTGCAAAGTGACTTTGTACCATGGTTGACCACAATAGATTTTCATATTGAGATAGTCTTTGTCACGATGTGATGTTGGACCATGGTTGATATTTGTATTGACACAATATTTGTTCCAATGTGATGTTACACCATCATTGTTACAATATAATATGAGGAGTATATAATTTGAATTTACATAGTAAAGTATTTATATAATTGTTCTTTTTAGGGAAATTTTTATGGGAAATATGTGCCAGGTATAATTAGTGATTTATTTATATATGAATAATATTTATATGAATTTTTTTTTTTCACTTGCTGGTTCACGGGATACCCTGGTCAGTGGGTCTCTCGTCAAGGGTTATCTCTGAGGGACGCCACCCGAGGGCATCAACACCCCTCGCCTATTTACTGACCTAACCCCAAGAGCTTCGGGATGACCCTGTGACCTCCCATTGGCAGGCATTGATTTTTGACCGATTAAACTAACTCCTTGGGGACTAGGAATTAATATTTATATGAATGTTGTACGAGTGTTAATTAATTATAATGATTTTATAAATATATTATAGGAGATTGAGCAATTAATGTTTTATAATTTAAGTTAAGATTAATTTTTTGGAATTTTATCTTCTTTAAATCATTTATCGCGTTATATTTTATCAATTTATTCAATAAAAAAATAATTATTTATATTATATTATATAAAAAAATTCATAATTTCTTATAAATTCATAATATTTTTTTTTTCATATAAAAATTAATACTTTTTTATTAATTTAATTCAAAATTAATTATAAAACTTCCATATATATTTCTATAATCCTTGGATATAATGAAATTTATTCAATGTTCAAATCATGTAGTATTCAACAACTCAAATAAGAATTACTCATTATATATACCTAGTATTGCTTATTTTTTAAGCAAACTCTATTATGATTGATCAAACATGTATAGTTAATAATTTAGTTAACCAATTCATTTATAAAGATGTTTAATATTTGTAGAATTATATAATTTTTTTTGCAAAGAAATCATAACCATAGAAAGTTTTATATGACAAAAAAGTATTCTTCTCTTACAAAATATAAAATTAAAAATGAAATATATAAAATTAAAGGGCCTCATTATGGGTAAAATCAGTTAAAAAAAACTCAGTTTATTAGATTATTAAAATAAAAAGGAATCTGATTATTTAAAATTAGTTAAAAGAACTTATATTTTGTTAGATTATTAAAAATAGCTTCAAAAAAACTTGTTTTGTTAGATTATTTAAAATAAAAATACCTAAAGCGATTGAGTATTAAACTGATTGGGTTTTTAACATTTAGATACATAATACAAAATAATAAATATTGTTATTTATTTTTAATTGTAATTTCTTATTTTAGATTACACAATACAAATTATAAATAATTTTTTTTTTATTTTTTATTATAATTTTTATTAATTAATAATTATTAAGGAAATAAGTTTTTTTAATTAAGAAACAAAAAATAATGAGTGAAGGATGAAGAGAAAAAATTAAAAAATAATTAAATTGTATTATATAACTTAAATAGTGTCTTTGATATATTCTAAACATACATAAGAATGGTATCCATCATCTTTTCTTCATTCATATGTGAAAACATACCAACAAATAAATTTATCAAAAAAATATTAACTTAAAATTGGGTTATTGCGTAAAAATACAAACAAATAAATCTATCAAAACATATTAACTTAAAACTAAGTTACCGCTTAAAAATTAATATATTGTAAAGTTGACAGCATTAAAAATATTTAATACAACCATGGCACATTGCATTCTAATTAACATGTTACTATAAAACATGTATGAAGTTATAAGTAGTACTCTTTCAAATCAACAAGGTTAGAAAAGTTCAATGCAACCATAACATGCAAGATAAAAACAATTCAATGCAACCATGACACACTCTTTAGCATCTCACATATTGTCCTTAAAAATGGAGGTAATGGTATCTTTGATACTATCCTTGCTTCTCATGTTGATTCTCACCTTAACCCCCCAAAGGTTGAGCCAAGAGTGAGCATCCTAATACCACACATAGTTGAGGCGCATGTGGGGGTTTTGGCTAAAGTTAGAAGCAATTTTTCGTAACCTCTTGGATTCCATATTGTGAAGCCTCCTCCTACACATCAGATATCTAAATATAGCTTCACTTTCAATGTTGGACAGGCGAGCTTCGATCAAGAAGACTAGATAGGGAGTATTTCCATTGATCTTGAGATTGTAGGTTATGAATTGCTTTTGGATCATATCAATCTTTCTCCACAACTCCCTAGATATACTACACCCCAAAAACTTCACATCCGTATAGGATAACAAGGGTTACCATAGTCTCAAAGAGGAACCTTTTTTAACTCCAAATTTATAGATCGTTTGACTTATAGTTGCTTTCAAGCTCATAATAAGCTTTCCAACCTCTAGTAATTCTTTTCTTTTTGCTATAATTTGTGTTGAGATGATGAGGAAAGTCAATACCCAAATATTTATAAGAAGAAACCTACTCAAGGCAATGATTATCATATACAAAACTATCATGGGTGATGTTTTTAGATTTAATGATCATGACTTTATTCTTGTTGGTATTAACTATCATACCCATCTTGGAGTAGTAGACATGAAGAGTCTTAAGTTGCTTGTCTAGGTCATCATGGCTTGTAGCAAGAACTATATCGTCATGATAAAGGAAAAGAGTAATGGTAATACCAGTGAGCTCGGTGCCTTTGCAACCCATAGTTTCTAGACACTCATCTAGCTTATCGACGTAAATAAACAAACCGGTAGGGGAAAGGGGACAACCTTGCTTAAGCCCAATATTACATTTAATATCTTTAGACCACCCTTCTTTACTCTTAAGCTTGAGAACGACAGTCTCATCAAGATGGATCACAAAAATCCTCAATTCAAGAACTATGATCTCTTCACGCCTCTACGAAAACTTGTCTCAAGAAACAATAGCAAAAACTTTTTTAAAATCCACAAAACATAAAAATTATTATAATATTTATTTTAAACATTAAATGCAATAGTATTATCAAACTTACCATTATTTATAATAATAAATAAAAACATTAAATTTATTATAAACTTAATTTAATATGAAACTAAAACCTAATATTATCATTATTAAACAAACACCCTAAAACTTAACATTATTGTCATAACAAAAAAACATTAAATTTATTATAAACGTAATTTACTATCAAAATAAAACCTAATATTATAATTATTAAACATCTGCGTAAAACATAATATTATTATGAAGAAGGTTAGGCTCATTCCCATTCCTTACCAACGAAACTAAATTTACAAATTCTTTCAAAGAATTCTAAATTCAAATAAAGGTTTTTATAGTTTTGAAAACTATACGAATTTAGTCTGCTAACTGTATGGTGTCACATCACTCAACCTTAATTTCAACTTCAAAAATATTGAATTAGACCAAACAAGACTGAAATCAGAGGAGCAGGGACTTAAATTAAATAATTGCCTACTCCAGTTTCCGACCAAGTTTGAACACATTACTTATTCCTATTCAGTATCAAGCCTCTTATTAATTAAGATAGATTAGTTACCCTCTTATTAATTACATCAATATCTATATTTTTTCAATTCAAACAACATCAATATATCCTTACCGAAGGCCTTCCCTTCCAGAACCCAATAAACTACTACAAACCCTTTGAGATTCATTGTAAAAGTAACAAAAATGTAACTCACAATACTATACTATGAATAAATGACCAGGACCTCAACAGCCACCTTATACCTCTTCTCGATCTATCAATTAAATAAAAGTTATCAATATCCATTGATATATGGCTATCTTTATATATGAATAAAATTATTACTAAATAAAATGTAACGCATGGGTAAATGAACGCACCACCACACTATTTGAAATCTTTTCATTTCAATTACGATGTGTCAATGATCGGTAAATTAGTTAAAAATTGGAACTTTCAAATTAGTTTTTTTTAAAGTAATTTTTAATTGGTTAGATGAATTTTTTTTAAGTTTTTTTTAATTGATAGATGAATTTTGTTATAATTTATTAGTGTACCATGGTTTATTAATACTCACTCATAAATTAAAATATCTTACATCTATTTAATTAGAATTTTATTATATAAAATTTATAATTTTATAATTTTAATTATATAAAATTTATAAATTTATAAATTTTAAGTTATATTATTTTTTTTTTGGTTAAAAAAAAATTGAAATTTTAATTAGTTTTGAAATTTTAATTTTATTAACATTTTTTTTTTTATTTTTAAATTATTTTTAATTAGAAATTATATATAAGATATCAATGTTGTTTAAAAATATTTTGATCTTTACAAAAATACCACTTACAAATATTATACTGTTATTTATATTATATATAGGGTGTGTAAATAAACAATAATTTGGAAATAAAACATGTTTGTAGAAACTATTAGTTTAATTTAGGATTAAAATCTTGTAATCCAATTAGGATTGATCATTTATAGGTTGATTAAGGTTGAAATGACCATAATATAAATTGCTTGAATTTGGACGACCTTGATCTGAAAATTGACCATCTTAGCAATTTTACCTAGCAAGTGTAACACTTGCCACAATTTCTTTTATTCCATTTCTTAATAATATTTTTTTATCCTACATGTTAGATGTTAAATATTATGCGTGGATGCCCATAATTTTATTAATTATTGGAGGAAGTTTATTTAGTAGTATTTTTAACATTTTTAAAAAGTTTTCAAATTATATGGATATAAGAAATTTTAGGGTATTTGACTGCAAGACTTGAGGAAAGGTGTCACACCTCCACATTCACATAAACATCAGAATAAAAGAAAATTTTCATTAGCTGTAAATATGGCAGAGAATAATTACAACATGGATATCAAATATTTACAACATATTGGCTATAATTTAATGTATTGAAAATGAGAGTTAAGTTGACTTCTGTATGCAATAATTCCTTCAAAATAATCGAGATCTGAGAGGGATATGATACCCAAGTGATTTTTTTTTAATATTCAAACTAGCCTCGGCTTTAGCTGTACATGGCTTTGTTTACAAATTTATTATGTGTTAATGGATATGCTCTACCACGGAGTCATGGCAAGGTCATGCTTCATCTGTTCACCTAGCCGCCCTCCAGTTGTACTCCTTACCTCATTCTTCTCACTTTATCAATGGTGTGGAAACTTGGGCTCCGATCGAATGGCCGTATTTCATTCTGAAATCATCAACACGCCTTATGATGGCGATGTGATTTGTTGTCCACCTCTGATATTAGCTTTCGGCTCTGCTACTGGGATTTCACTTTAGGTGGGTTTCGACTCTGCTACTAGGGTTTTGCTTCATGAAGTTTTGTATAACGCCAAGGATATCAAGGCTCTGGCAAAGCCTCCTAAAGTGGATGGCTTCTCTTCCCAAGTGTGGCAAGAACCAGGCAAGTTATTTGGATAATTTTCCTTGACATTTACTTTAGTTTATTCGCTGCTAGATTTCATGTGACATGTTCTTGAATCTGGTCTACAGGTCACGCTGAAGCAGTCATGGGGTGCTCAAAGAGCACCATAGTGAGTTACGTGGAAGCTACTACCAAACTCTTGCTCCATTCGTCTAAAGGGCTACAAGTATGTCTTCTCTAGCCGCATTTTACAAATTAATCTATCAAGGGTTTTACATATTCATAATGGTGTAAATGGCTTGTTTGAATCTGGACCAGGGGTTTGCCCGGACATTGAGCCTATCGCAAAGAATCATTAGTACAACAGGGAACTTGCCTTGCTTTTGAGATGTTTATAAACAACTCTTCTCTTTTGAAGTTTTTCGATGAAAGTCTTTACTGTCTTATAGTTTATTCGTTCAATCTCCTTTTAAATTATTTCCAGGTTTTATACTGCCAATTTCTAGGAACTCGATGCAAGACCCAAATTCCCTCTTTGCGAATTTCAAGGAGTTCTATTGACTCGAATATGAAGCTTGTAACTACGACTATCTCAACTCTTTTTATTAATTTCTATTTAATTGGGTATCCTCTATTCTACCACCTTCCTTAGTTCTAGGGAGTGATGCATGCAAGAAACAGGGTCATTTTTAAGTTTTGTTTTATCAAATATGTAATATTTGAGGTACTGGGTCATGTTTGAGTTATGTTATTTCAATACGTAATATTTTAGGTACTGGGTCATGTTTAAGTTCTATTATTTTATATATAAATATTTGAAGTTTGGTTTCAGTTTCTTTTAGTCCTATATGCACTAAATCTCGCCGTCGAAATGTTTATCTACTTAAATGATATAATATTATATATATTATATAATATATATATATATATAATATATATATAATAGATATATATTATGGCTTTCATAGTTATACTGCTATATGAATATAATTTCTTCACTGGCAAACATGCTTGCATATGTAGCTTATAGTGATTCCTTTAATTCGGAAAGTTAAAACAAGTTTTTCCTATTGCGTTCTATGGCGATACCATCGTTTTCTTGTTTTCTTATATTTTTTTTGCAAGGAAGATTTATTTACTCTTTCTTGTCAATCTAAGCTAGTCTATTCTATTTATTGTTATGTTATGCATTTTGAATTCTTGAATTTCAATTTGTTATGCATGTTTAGTTCTATTTTTCCTGTGTAGTGAGAAGAAAAAAAAATAAATACTATCTTCCTAAGGTATGCCTTAATGCCAAGACTTCTTATTTATTAGAAAATCTGCCTCTTAATTTTGAGAATTATTGTACAATATTTATTTCAGGTATTAACCTCGTACCAAATATGACATTCAACAAACAACTCACACCAAAATAGATTATTCTAATATTTTACCTACCTAAACTATTTAATAAAGAAGAAATTTCAACTATTGAAGTCACCTATATTATTTACAGATTTCAATCCTCCCAACCATGAGACTTGTCACCTGGTCCAAGTCTCCCCTTGAGCTTACTCACAAGACCAATGTCTTCCTTCAAGGTTTCGCACACAGTACTTTCACTATCTAGTCACCACCAGACTTAGCTTCTCTTACCATTTGACCTGGTCCAAGTCTCCCCTTGAGCTTACTCACAAGACCAATGTCTTCCTTCAAGGTTTCGCACACAGTACTTTCACTATCTAGTCACCACCAGACTTAGCTTCTCTTACCATTTGACCTCTCAGCATGGTTCCTCCTCCCTTTCTCCATGTGCCCCCATGGATTTCTTTGGAGCATTCATAATCAGGGAGGTAGTTAGGGTTTTCTTGGCAACTGTCTTCTCTAACTTCCTTGTTAAGGACTACATGTATTGATTGATTTTTCTATGATTACTATTTTCGGACAGTTGGAATAATCCGTTGAGGGTTTTCCATATTCATAATGGTTTAAATGGTTTGTTTGAGTCTTGACCAAGGTTTTGGCCCGCGATTGAGCCTATCGTATAGAATCATTATTACAATAGGGAAATTGCCTTGGTTTTGAGATGTTTATACACAACCCTTCTCTTTTGAAGCTTTTTGATGAAAGCCTTTATCGTCTTGTAGTTTATTTGTTCAATCTCTTTTTAAATTTTCTCAAGGTTTTATACTGCCGATTTCTGGGAACTCCATGGAAGGCCCAAATTCCTTCTCCACGGAACTTCCAAGAGTTCTATTGTCTAGAATATGAAGCTTTTAGCTATGACTATTTCATCTGTTTTTTTTAACTGTTATTTAATTGGGTATCCTCTGTTGTAGCACCTTCCTTAGTTTTGGGGAGTGATGCATGTGAGAAATTGGGTCATTTTTAAGTTTTGTTATATCAAATATGTAATATTTGGGGTACTGGGTCATGTTTAAGTTGTGTTATTTAAATATGTAATATTTGAGGTATTGGGTCATGTTTAAGTTCTGTTATTTTAATATATACAATATTTGAAGTTTTCGTTTCACTTTTCTTTTAGTTCTATATGCACTGTTCTCATGCAGAGAGTTTATCTGTGGACGTATATATATATATATATTATATATAATTATATATATATATATATATATATATATATATATATATATATTTGTATAGTTTTCATAGTTATACTTGTTATATGAATATAATTTTCTCATTGGCAACATGCTTACATGGTAGCTTCTTCCTAAACATTTCAGGTTTCCACTATTCAATGTAAATTATTCCTCTTCTTTTGGATTCTATTTAACAATCTCAGGAAATGTAAAGAAGGATAGAAGGCTTACAGTGATTCCTTTAATTTGGAAAGTTGAATAGGTTTTTCTTGTTTTTTCTATGCATACCATCGTTTAGTTTCTCTATTTTCTATTGTTTTTTGCAAGGAATTATTCATTCACTCTTTCTTCTCATATCTAGCTAGTCTTAGCTCTATTTATCATTATGTTGTGCATGTTTAATTCTAATTTCGTTTATGCTATGCATGTTTAGTTCTATTTTTCCTTTCTAGGAGAAGAACAAAATAAAGACTATCTTCCTGAGTTTGTACCTAAATGCCCAGACTCTACTTATGTAGGAATAATTTTCCTCTAAGTTTGAGATATTCATGTATAGTATTCATGCCATGAGACTTGTTGTCGGGTCCAAGTCTCCCCCCAAGCTTTCTCACAAGACCAATCTCTTTCTTCGAGGTTTTGCACACAATGCTATCGCTATCTAGTCACCACCAAACTTAGCTTTTCTTACCATTTTACCTTTGAGCACAGCTCTTCCTCCATTTCTCCATGCTCCCCTAGGATTTTCTTTGGAGCATTCATAATCAGGCAGGTGGTTATGGTTTTCTTGGCAACTATCTTCCCTAACTTCCTTGTTATGAAAAGTTAAAATATTTGTTAATAATCAAACAATTTTATCTCTTCAATAATTAACAACAATTAGATACTTATTTCAAATAATAATAATAATATCGATTTGTGTTCTTACTGTGGTAAAATAACATAGGCACAGTTTTCTGGCGACATTACATCTCCCCCTCTTGAAATCAAACATCGTCCTAATGTTTTTCTGCCACAAACAATCCTAGAAAGGCTTCTTTCATGAGTTTTTCATCCTCCAGGTGCCCTCATCTAGCCCAAAGCGCTGCCATTGCACTTTAACCTGGGTGATAGTTCATTTCCATAGAATTACTTCTCTCCAATTGAGTATAACGAGAGGCTCCACCAAGAATTAACCTTCCGGTTCAACCTGAAAAAGCAGTAAATTGAATCAGTTTTCCACTATCATTAAAGTTTTATTTGGCTTACCTATGAAAATTTCTTACCTGTATATCTTGCCAACTGATTATGTGTTTAGGATCATAAACATATATTTTCAGTATGGACACATGGAAAACATTTTGGACTTGAATATGGTTGTGTAAGGCAAGTTGGTATGCCACTTTCCCGACCCTTGCCAAAATTTGAAATGGACCACAAAACTAGGGTGCTAACTTAGAACACCCACTCCATTGTAACG
>APFE030876322.1:258164-269759 GCA_000404065.3 Pinus taeda | reverse complement strand
ATGGGCTGCAATGATTGGGAAAAATTATGCTCTTAAAAGACAATTTGTCATAAGCAAATCTTTTCTTTTAATTGTTCTAATGCAATTGTTGTCTATCACACATTAGTAGAGTGATATACTTATGCCAAATGGTTAACATAATTTTGATATAGCTTCATGATGGTCATTTATTGAAGTTGAAATATATTTCTTAGAAACTTAAAAATATGAAATTACAAGAATATGGGAATTAATTTCAAAAGAAATTAATTAAAAATATAATATATATTTTTTTTAAAATTATATAACTTCAATAATTCAATTCATATTGAATAATCAAGAGGAAAAATATATTTCAATGAAAACAGTTAACAATTTCAATTGAGTTATTTCAGCTTTCTATTCAACGTCCATTCAATTTTTATAGTTATGACCATTAAACCAATTAAATAATTAAGTTAAGCTTTTTATTACTTTAAGAATTTACTTATTTATTTGAAAACAATATAATAGATTCTCAATTTGATTGTGCTAATAATAATTAAAAATGTTAAATTCAAATGTACAATATACCCCTTTAAATTTGTTACATTATTTTTTATATTAATGATTTTATTTAATAGATAAAAATTTTAATTATAAATTATTTCATAATATTTATTTTTAATATAAACACAAATATAATTTTTTTTTTTTAATAAATATATTATAGTATTTATTATTTTAAATCAAAATAGCAATTTTTTTTAATTTAACATTCTTATATCTCTTTACACCTTTTAGAACCATTACTAATTATTAATAGCTTTAAAAAGTGTGAGAATGGACAGTCATGCATACCTCTCATTTAATGTTTTTGGTTGCATTGTTTTTCAAACAAAGAAAATGTTCCTCCTAGCTTCCAGCCAAGCATTGCAAGAGTTAATTCGTAACTCTATTGCACGATTGTTATGATTGTCAGTATTGAGAATATTAAACTTATTGATAGCGGCAAATATATTTTGCATACTTGAAATTCTATAGAATTGCACGATATTAGTGTACATTGTATTGACAATAAAATAGTGTCCAGCCTATGGTATGCAGTCAGACCTGTTGAAACCACAGATCTCCTCATCTGTTAGCTTAGCCAATTTCGATCGATAGAGAAGAATCGACTAATATTGTATATTCTATTGAATTATGGGAAATATTGAATTGTGATCGACACTAAGAGGAACGGGGATCTAGTATATTGAATTGAACTTTAAAATTATTGAATTAAACTAAACCATACTGAAATCAAAGGAGAAGTGGGGCTTAATTAAACAATTTTAAAAATTTAAGTGAAGAAATTATATGTGGAGTGTAACGCCCCTCGTAATATTGATGATATTTTACAAGTAAAAGACAATAAATTTAAATAGTAATTATAATTTATGCTGGTAAATTGAGTGACTATGATGCTTATGGTTGTTTAACTAATCATGTTATGAGTGACTATGATGCTTATGGTTGTTTAACTAATCATGTTAATTTAATTGCTGAGTGATTTCATTAAATATGGTTGCAAGAAGAGCAACTGGAAATGGACATAGTTTCTTTATGAGAGAAAGATTTATAAAAATGCATTTAAAAAAAATAATATAAAATATGACATCTGGGGAGAAACTTAACTACCTTTGGAGACAGTTGAGACTCCTACAAAAGGAGGTTGCTATGTCTGGTGAGGACTGGATAGCATAAAAATGAAAAGAAAGGAATTACTCTGGGAAGCAAGAGGAAATCCTTACGTCTGGTAAGGACCAGATAGCACTTGTTGAGAGGTAGAAGTCTTTCTAAAACCGTTACGTCTGGTGAGGACCAGATAGCGTAACTCTGATAACAGCAAAGGACTTGCAAGACAACATAAGTTTTGCAAGAGTGCTTGGGGGTGGAAGGTCAAGGAGGACCCTCCTAAGGTCGGGTGGTAGACAAGCACATTAAGAGGTTTTCCCTTATCCAGGTATGAAATGACTGAGAATTTCGATGGTCTTGCAAATAAGTTCATAGCAGTTAGAATAAGAAATACTTGCTGTTATGAAAACTGTACATGCTATTTTGTGTAAAAGTTAGAGTACGAAATAAAAGGGGATTTCAACAGACTATATGCCATAGAAAATATCATCATAAATTAGAAGTCTTAAAGAAATAACTGAGTTAGTACAAATCTTAAGAATATAAAGAACGGCAAGCCTTTTTTGCTTGCGTCAAACTGTAGCCTGTGCGAATGTAAAACAAAAATAAAGAAATAATACTTCAGATATTATCATAATTGTCAAAAGTAAAAACCACTCCACAGCGTATCATCGAGGAATTAAAGCTAGACTAAAATATGTGCATACTCTTGCTCTAACAGGCGCAGATTAACCAAAACATACGAATCCACCATCTGTAAATTTATAAACAAATAAAGATAGCATGACATTGTCGGCGTGGATATAATTCTAGAATGGAACCATATGCTAGAACCTAAAATATATCAGAGGGCGTAAACCCTCCCCACTCATATCGAGTATGTAACCTCGTGGAGAGGTAACTCGTAGAATGGAGAAATACCTCTGTGTGGTCGGCACCTTATGGGTAAAATGCACGCCGGAACGCCGACCACGTTGATATAACCAGAATTTCCATGCAAGAATGATATAACGAGATAAATAAGAGCAACCCTGTCGACAAGGGTTTACAGTGGAAGGCGATACTTTCTCTTTTAGAAAAAAATAGAAAGAAAGAAATTGAGAGCACACTTTTGTTTACAGTTAAAACAAAAACACGATATTTACTTTCATATATTACTTCTAGAATCAGGACGAACCGAGAATATATATATATATAATATATATATATACTATATATCAAATAACAATGCAAGCCGCTAAATAGAAACAAGTGTAGAGACCCGACATCCTATAAATCCCTTTGATATATAACCTCTCAGGTAACAGTTCATACATCTAGTAAAATGTAAAAAGCTATATATATACATTAAAATATTACAGGGGTTCACCGTAGGGATGTCCCTCAGCCCCAAATGATCTTAATCCTTGCATTAAAAGCCAACATATTTTCCAGAAGGGTTTCATAAGGAAACTACTCGGGCAGAACTCAGTTTCCTCTCCGTGGAGATATTAAGAAAGAGAAAAAAAATAGAATGCTTGCATAAGTTCACCAAGCACATATAATGAGCATTGGACAACCTTCTTAACCAAGGCGAAGGCGGGCAGCCTGTAGAAAAAGAAGGACTTAGACATGCATAAAACCATATCGTATCAGAAGGAGGATGCTCGGGGGGCAACATTGCTCACCTGGAGAAGAGCTGGTCATGCAAGCCCTGGTTGCACGGGAAAGCCAAAGCCAAATCCTTCACCTGAAAAGCAAAATAAAAACATAGTAAGTGAACGACACCGTGAGGGATAAAAGACAACCATAAGTAGTAATAATCAGAGAAAAGAACATACATATTTGGCAGAGGAAAAGCCATAACCAGGTAATCGAGGGGGCGGAGTTTACCATGCATGATGGTATGCAGCGATGAAGCTCGGCTGCATCGATATGTATTACCAGAGCCGAGAGCAATCTCTGTCGAAAAATCTGGAGGTAAAAGGGGAAATAACCCATATGATATACCCTTAAACCGAAAAATGCCACTTGGAGGATTGACCATCGTCGATCCGGGCCTTCCCACTCCTACCGTCGGATGAGCAGAATAGCTATCGCCATTCTGAGATATGGAACGTGCCATGCTCTCCGCCATTAAGTCTATGCCTCGGTCGGGCATCAGAGTAATGAGGCAGCCTGGTAGCATGGATGGAGGCTGGCCACCTGCACAACTATGCGCCAGGTGGAAGCTGTAAAACCAATGAGCACTCGTATCGATGGCCGAAAAAGTCCAGGGGCTAGTCTCCGTAGAATGCAATCCCATTTCACGATTTGGAAACAACAGATAATATCCATGTATACCACCAATGATTAAATCGCATTAAACATTAGTACTGAAGTGGATCCCGAGGTTACGAACCAGGACAACTTTCTTCAGTTATTACATACATAAATACCAGCCAAAATATGAAAAGTTAAAGATAGTAATGCCAATATTGATGTCATCTATAAGACGCCATTGATACGACTTGATAGATAATAATGCATATAATATAACCAATACCTTCATCTCCAAAATGTGTGACTTTATATATATATATAGCAGAACATTTAAAATCATAAAAATGAAGTATGGTAAATTAAGTTGACAAGTAAAATAAAAATAAAAAAAAATGTTTATTGTTTTATTTGACGGGGATACCACATGGAGCAGTTTTTAGATATATTTGGTATGGTCTAGAATTGAACTATAAAATGTGCCGGGACGAAATTTCCATGCATTATTATTTTAATATTTATAATATTACATATCACAGTTTATTTAATCATTTTGCAACATCAAGTTAAAGGTAGTTATTTTGCTAAAAATATTTACTATTGAGAATATTTAGACGTTTAGTTATTTATTTAGGAATCTAGCTATGAATTTACCAAATCTTTTATAAAATGTAAACAAATATAAACACTATAAAAATCTTTCTGATTAAAAAAATAACTATGATTCATAAATAATAAATAAATAAAAAAATCCCCTTTTAAAACGAGTTCAAACGTATTAGAAAGACATGAAACCTATCAGCCATAACACACAACAATATGTTAATGTATATACTTTGTGACTGATTATAAGTCGTTGAGAAATCTAAGAGGTAAAAATGTGAATGAATAATTAATGATTATATTATTAGCATGTAGATCAGCGCCCGTCCTCTGAGGTATTATGAAATGATGCGGTTTTCTTTAACAATCCTTTGGCCTGGACAAGGATCCCTTGTCAATTCTTCAACTGCCAAATCCAGAAGGCTATCCACACCCAGCCAATCTGCTGCCTGCAATGCAAATACAAATATGGCAATCCATGTCAGAAATATATTTACAAACATATCAACAAGCAAATAAGTTGTGTTAATGCCAGATAACATTAGTCTCCTGCAATGGAGATATTACAATACTTACTTACCTTTATCAGATTCAATAACATGTCAATATCGACATTGGTGATGAAATTCAGATCCCATGTGGTGATAACGGTTGTACGTTGAGAAGAGTTGCGTACATCGTACTCTATCTATTCAAACATTTTTTCGAGGATTTGTCTTGATACAGTGCTAACAGGCATCACCTGATGAGGTAATTGGTCTTCCCCTACCATTTGTATTATATTTTTTAACACCTTTGATTCAAATGCCACCCCTTTATCCACCGAAATTTTGTGCCCATCACCACTTCTCAATGTCACTTTTACCTCCTTATAATTTTCCATTGGAATGTTACCCGTTGCGAAACTAGGATAACGGTATCAATTAGCATACATAAAAAATAAGATAAAATTCAACGATAAAAATCCAACAACAATACAGTGCTACTTCAAACTCAAATAATGGAAAATATTGCGTATCACTCCAGCCAAACTTGTTGAACTTTACGGTTCCCGTAAAACCTGATCAATTGTGAAAGCTTCTGTCTCGCTTGTTTGCAATGGACAACAGTGATTAACCGAGAGTGGCAATCGAAAATACTGTAGTGTCGCAATAAGAGCACGTGCATGCGAACCGTAATTTGATTTTGTGTCGACAAAGTAAGACTCGATGATCTATTTATATATATATATATATATATCCTTATTCCCCACATTCTCTTAAATATATTAAGCAACGAAAGTTATTATATTAGCGTTTTTATTGTTATCAGGCCCACTTTTTATGTAGTATTTCATATCAGAATTAATATATTTGTTTTGAAGCGATTATATATATTGTTTAATCATTATATTAATATAATACACTCCAACCTATATCATATAATTAGATATATTATTTGTTATTTAAAGATTATATTAACAATGATTAATATAATATATAAGAGTCGAGTAATATTATCGTGTAATTAAGATTTTTATAAATGATGTATTTTCCTCGGAAATGATTTAAACTTTTTGTATAAGAAAACTTGTGATGTGAATTTATATCATGAAAAACATAACACAGACTTTTAGATAGCCCAAAAAAACAAAAAATAAAACACAAAGAAAGAATAGCAGACTTTCAGATAGCCCCAAAAAATAAAAAATAAAACACAAAGCAAGAATTTACAAGTTGTTGAAGGGTGGAAGAACATAGAGGTATTAGTAGAAAATCACTTTCTTGATTTTTTTTATTAAAATTTTCATTGGTTTTTATATCCAATGATGTATACGTTTATTCTTAATTTTAAAATTAGTGCATTATCAAAAATATGGAAAGTCAAATTATTTTAGCAATTGACTTTACAAGTCCAATGGTCATGTATGTCGATGTTGAAGTGGCCTTTTTCTCTCTCTCTTTTTCATCTTTTAGCTTTTGGTTCCCACCTCAAGAGTTGGGTCCTCCTTGTCGGACTTGCCTCTTTCTCTCTCTCTCTTTTCATCTTTTAGCTTTCATTGCCCACCTCAGTAGTTGGGTCCTCCTTGTCTCACTTAGTTAGGCAGTTGTTTCCCAATCTTGATTTATCTAGTCAATTCAAAAAAAATTCAAAATGATAACTAATAATTATTTGACATGGAATTGGTCAAACTTAATGTTGGAGTTTCCTTTTTCCCTCTCTTTTTCATTTTTTTTATCTCTTCTTTCCCACCTAGCTCGAGGATGTTGCCTCTACCTTATCTCCCAAAATTATTCATTTCATTGCCCAACTTTGCTTTAGCTAGTAAATTCAAATAATATTGAATATCCGTACTAAAAATTATTTGATAGGGACTTAGTCAAACTTTGTAGTTTTCAAGACATTATAATTTGCAATGGTTTAAACAAGTCACCAAACTCTAACATATGACTTATATTTAGGGTTTAGAAGTAGTGTAGTGGATTATGTGATATTTGATATGTTCGGTTCCAACTAAATTGTAATGTTTGACCTATTCAATGGCCATGAACCTTCCTATCATCATACAACTTTAACCCTAACCCAGAATATTCCCATGTAAAAATATCATGTGCATGAGAATTATCAGAGTCAAATACGACTACCTTTTGATAAGAGAAATGGATCTCTTCCTAAAGGACACATATAAGGATTTATATCTCTTAACTTATAAGTATAATTTTAAAACCCTCTATAATAATTTTACTACAATCAACAAGTCTTGTACCAAAGTCCTCTATGAGACAATTAGCAAGTATTCTACCAAATTGTGAGACAAAAAGAATAATGGATCTATGGTAATGATTGTATCATTGCTAGAGAAGAAATTAAGGGTGGTCCTAACAAAAAGGTAGTAATAAAATATAGAAACGATACTATATGAGTAGAAATCAATACTAGTTACTGCATCTCTTTAAGTGTGACCACAAAAATATCTAAAGGAAGTTTTTAATTAATAAGAACAAAGAAAATCATTTGATTCCCTTAAAAAAATGCATCATTTGCCTTAAAACTAATTATGATGTTGCCAGTACTATGGACACCATTTTGAATGCCCATATATAGGATGATATATTTTCTTTGAAGACATTGAATTCGGGGTTAAGCATCGCACTAATGGGAAAAATAATGTCGTTGAATTCCACCAAGCTAAAAATTTTAAAATGGGAGAATCTATCCCCATCCTCCACATATAGAAACTCTTTAATTATGAGTTGAAGCAAGACTTAGTTATTCCTTCTATCCAAAGTCTTATTTTTAATGTCTTTAAGAGATGATATGAAAACATTCCCTCCAATTACAAGACTAATATGATTAAATAGACTCTTTACAAGTTCTACATGCTTCTTTTGGGAATGTAAAAATAGACTTTGGGTTCAAAGCTAATGGAAAACAGCTAAGGCCATATGTTTGTTACATGCCTCTTTTCGAAAGAGAGAATAGGCTTTGGGTTCAAACTAATGTAAAATACTTAAGGCCATATGTCTTTTACCAAAACAACATTAGTACAATGACACCCATATTTATTATTGAAAATATCATAATCATAACAATATCCCTAGAAAGGCCCTTCTATATGGTTTAGCATGTGCTCTTCATCGTCGATGCTTATAGGCTTCTTTTGGGCATAAGGGTAGGTTATTCTTCTTAACCATGTTCATGGCCCCAGTCTAATACCTAGATCCTCAAAATCCCCTCTAATAAACCAAATATGCCATAGAGAGAGCATATTTGGTGTTTGAAGACATCATTCATTATCCGAGAGAGCATATTTGGTGTTTGAAGACATCATTCATTATCCATGAGACTTAAAAGGTAACCTTAACTCCTAAACCTATAGTTAAGGATGAATGAGTATTTCTAGAAATGAAAGCCTTCCTATAATGACCATATTTACATGTTTTAATTAATCTAAATATTTTTGGATGAATTTTCTTATAACCAAAATATATTTTTAATCATTGTTTCATCTTTTCATTAACATATTTCACAACCTATTGATGCACCGAAATTTTTAATAATGATATTTATAGTATTTCCATATCGTCTGAAGAGAAGGTTCATGTTTGGATGTAGCCCCTCATCATAGTAATACATGACCCAGGAATAATTACTTTTGGATAATCATTTTTAGTAAAATCCTAAACTCCCTCATTTTTAGTAAAATGCTAAACTAAAAATGCTAAACTCCCTCTGTTTGTAGTGATTGTTTCAACTTTTTCCGAAAATATACATAGTACTCACTAGAAGCAATAGGCCGCAACAAACATGATCCGTTAACTAAATTATAAGTTACAAGGCATTTATATATATATATATATATATATATATATATGCCTCAAAAGTCACTCATCATAAACAATTGTATATTAGTATACATCTTTCCAAAATTTTCAAAAGTATTAAAACCTACAAGATGCCATTTTTTCAATCTTATGACTTCTAGCATGGATAGATGATTTCTGATTTGTATCATTCATGGCAAAATTAAAAATTGCAACCTTTATTTACACAATTAAGTATTATGTCCTAATTTATTGCATTACAAAATGGCATGTACATGATTTTCATCTAATGAACAATCGATACATTTCTTTGTTCTTTTTGAATTCAAAATATAGCTATATGAAAGGGTCAAGTAGAATATTAATAACAATAAGAGAATTGAAAACCCAAATTGGAATTATATAAAGTCACGGTTTTTATTTAAGTAAAATTCGCAAAAGTTTATGAATATAGTGAAATTGTTAAATTTTTATGGAATCACCATCTACATCTAAAGAATTTAGGGTTATACTCTTGTAATCCATTTGGGATTATTTGTGAATGGATATTCATTTGCCCAATTATCTTGATGGGTTGGTATTACACACCTTCGATGGAATGAACCTTTCCATAAGGGCATTCATTTTCATGCCTTTTAAATTATTTTTTATTGGGTATATTCAAAATAAACATAAGTAAATACATTTATCTTGCGTGTTTATTGCCATTCAACTTTTGTTATCTCCTTGCTTGATTATGTCTAATAATCTTATATGCAACTTTGTACACTTGATTTTCTACGTTATTGAACTCAATGTTTACTAATTATAAACATTTGGTATTATAAGAATATTTCCAAGGATTTTTCTTAATATGATTCTATTTATCTAAGTATAACACCCATACAAAATTTTTCCAGTGTTAGGTTTTTTGAAGTAGCTTCTCTAGTAGAACTATTCTTATTATTGCTTTATAGTACCTTTATTCAGGAGAGATAGAAAACTTATGTTGATGTGACTTTAGTTTCTTTGTGGACATATCCTTGACCTTAAGAAATGTTCAAGATTGCGACCAGTGTTCTTAGCTTCATACCCACCTAGATCACTAGCCATTTGAACTTCTATGTGATCCATAAACTTTCATTAATATTCCACCAGAAATTTTGTCTATACATATCTCATAAAATTATACTTTAAAAATATAGACCATCGAGGTTTATTTCTCTTTAGATTGTTCAATCTATAAATAATTGTTCATTTAATATCCATGCAAAGTATAATTAAAAAAGAAAAACAGTATTGACAAAAGATATAACATGGGAAACCATTTTGGAAGGAAAACTAGATGGAAGGTGAATTTTCTTTTCTCTGTTTCTCTGAGTGGAGAATGGTTGTGAGTATAAAGAAGTAAGGGTTATGGCTCTTGGGCTACTACACTATATAATTCCTCTCTTTGTGTGCTTTCTTCATATCCGTCTCTATTAATCTACTCGTATATGTAACAAAATGCACTTGGATATAATAGAACCCCTTTTCCTCCTAGTGGCTTGGTTATAACACAACCCTATAGTCTCATTTGACTTGAACTCTTAAATATACTTATAATATGGATGCCTATAGTCTTATTCATCATCATCATGTGGCTACACCTTTTAACATGACTAATGGGGTTGATATGTCATCCTGCCAAATTATGGTGGCTAATTTTGAAAGGTCAACTTCTAAGAAGTATAACTTTCTCATATGAGCTTTAATTGAGTCCATTATTGCACCATTGGAAACATATCAATGTGTATGTTCTGTAATATAGGTACATATTAAGGTGAAGACCACAAAAAATGTTCTTTTAAGGCCTCAAATTCACTCCCATTTTTTTTATCAAAAATGTTTTAAACTAGGACCAGTAAAATGGTCTTGTGGGTTGATTCCTCTTATTTTTCCACTATAAAAGCATCAAGATGGATTCAAAATGATATAATAATCCAACCTGAATCACTATGCCACCACAATGCATACACATAGATTTCCTACTACTAAAGAATATAATACAACCAATACTGACTTGGAATGGGATTTATCCCTTTCTTTTTCAACATTGTGAAATTATCACCCCATGTTTTCCTCTTACCCGATATAGTTGGATACCTACCATTTTCTCCTAAAGTATGGAGTAGAGAAACGTGGAGAACTAATATATTATGGATATACAATCTCACTACATATTTTAAGACATTTCCTAACTTAATTGAAGTGTTCATCATACAAATTTATAGAACTAACTCAAGGATGTGGCCTATACCTAGTGGAAGCCACCAAGCTCAAAGTAGACCAACCTATAAATTTAACCTCTTACTAGATGAAGACTTTGGCACAACTTATTTTACTTCATTTTTTTGCATGTTTATCCTCCATGCAAATCTTATAATATCATGTATATATCGCAAAAAAATTATCAAGTACCAAGGAAGTTTATTTTGTCGTAATGTAACACCTTTAAAAAGGTCCAGATGTATATGCATATCAAGGAATTTGAAGGGGTTCATATTTTGGTATTGAATTATGATTTATTATAAATATGTTGACATGAGTTTGAAATTTTTATGCTCTTTAACCTGCAAGATGATACCAGAATACCAAATATGCGAAGAAATATACCCAGAACATAAAATAACGAGTAAAAAGAACAACTATTTTATTATTCAGAAAGCAATGTTCACTTGCCTCTTCAAGGGGGAAACCTCCAATAGAGCAGAGCTTGATGATAAAATAAGACACGATGCTCCTCGCAGGGAGTCTCTATCCTTTATATATGACTCATACATGCAATACCATGGAT
>APFE030876322.1:217694-258048 GCA_000404065.3 Pinus taeda | reverse complement strand
TATTAATATGGGCTTTATTGACTGTTTACTATGACTTGATCCCACTACATAAATAAGGGGGTTAGGGTGGGACCCTAATATAAATATTCAAGATAACTATCCTACGTAAAGCTTTCATTATTACTATAAAGTTGAGAATCACCCTTGTCTATCTTAACTCTTTTTTTGTTCTTTATCCCATGTCATCAATACATCAGGCTACCTCATCTTCTATTACTACTTTTTACTCCCCTTCACAATCCATGGTGATTTGAATTGGATCATTATATTTTTATGCACCTATATGGACACTTTTACAGTGGAAAATGTGGAGGTATCACCTCACAGGACCATTTTTACCCACGGAACCTGGTTTGGCAAATTGGTATATGAAACCTTTTGGGAGCATTTTAAGGAACAAAACGAAGTTATTTTGGGGTACAAATTTTCCACTTTAATGTTGCATCTTTTTTCATATTCTATTGGTACATACGTTTCCAATGATGTAAGAATCACCTCAAATGGGCTATATATACAAATATTATTCCACTTAAAGGTAAGCCCTCCTTTTTTCACCATCGTGATTCGAGATGATGCCACATCAACCCCATTTTCCATTTAAAAGAGGCTAGCCATGTGATAATGATGAAGAAGACTCTAGAATATTCTATATTTAACTCTATGTAAGAGTTGATGTAGTCAATACTTACCACTAGGAGGTTGTCATGTTATGTTATAATTGGGCCACTAGGAGGAATAGGGGTCCCATCATTTTGATTACACTATCTCATAGATGAGAAAAAATGGATGAGAGGGATAAGGGATAGAGCACACGAAGAGTTGTTTTCACTATAGTAACCCATGAGCCACATTCCATACTTCTTTGTATTGATATCCATTTTCTATTGAGAGAGAGAGAATAGCAACCTCAACTTGCGATGGGTTTTTCTCCTGAAGCAATTTCCTAGACCATATCTTGTGTCAATCATGGCTTGTGAGGTTTTTATTTCATGGTTCTCTACTTTCTAAATGATTTTAAATTGCATGTATATTCAATTAACCATGATATACAAGTCAAAAAATCTAAAGGAAAATAAAACCCTCATAATGTAGATTTCAGTTTTTTAAATAATGTTTTATGAGATACGTTGTGATGAGTTTTCTAGTGGAATATCGGTGGAAGTTTACAGATCATATTGGTATGAGAGTTAATTTTTTTCGACATATTGTCGATATTTTAATGGGATATAAATTGACTGGGTTAAAATTTGTAAAACACTAATCATGGCCAAGGAATATATGAATGACCCTTGTGATTCTACAGAGTAGAGGTTTTCATAGCTCGATGCCCAAGTTGTAGATATAAATAATCATATGGATCACTTCACATCAACCTTGAGAAATAATCTTAGTATATTTTGAGGAGATGGGGGTTCTAATTCATAAGATAAATCAGAGGGGAAATCAGGAGACCAGAATGAAAGAAAGAACCATTTGAAGAAGGGACTTAAAAAGGATCAACCTAGTTTGAGTGCCATGAATTATTAAATGTCCCTATTCAAAATGGAAGTTAACATTGATATTAAATTGTGTCAAGGTGTGGTCAATGATTTGAAGCTAAATCAATAGTTTCAACAACTAGAAGTGCATTTCAGTGTCCATCATATTTAGGAAGAATAAAAAATTTCAATTGTGTGGCGGAAATTAAAAATACATCCCCTAAATTATTGGGGAAGCCACATAGAGACTTTGAGGTTGGAAGAAGATCCCCCGGTGACTAAGTGCAGGGACTTAGAGACCCTAATAAATTCACATCTTTACCCTATTGTGTTTGTACTAGACTATTGGATCTAGTGGCACTACCTATGGAAGGACCAAGGAAATAGTGTATGAGAGTACACCACAAATCTTAGGGAGATATCCATAATGCTAGGTATATGCCAAAAGAACTTGTATGTAATTCTCAAGTATCTAGGGGGTTTACAATGCCATATATGAAATCAAGGGATGTTGTTCAAGCTTAAATCGGTGGACAAGGCTTGTGTACAAGAATAATACCTAGAGAACATAGGCCCAAAGAAAGGGGAATCCATTAGATCCAAGAAGAAGGAGAAACATGATGCTTCTGAGAATGGAAAGAAGAAGTGGAAAGGGGGAAAAGGTAAAAGTATAGTAGACATCGAAAAATAGTGTAAATATCCTAGAAACCACTCCAATCGCTATAACATTGATGGACATATAGAGGAGAAGTGTTGGAAGTTTGATCCAGAGCTTAACCTAAAGTATAAAAGGAAATACAATAAGAAGAAGAATCTCATGGCCACTTATTGACTAAATAAGCTAAGGTAGCTTAGACATGGATGATAAGATCATATATAAGTGAGTGTAGAAGGAAGTGAATATGTGTATCCTTCAACAATAGGAAGTGAATGAAGTGACCAAACACTTCCACATAAAGATATAAGACAAGAAAAAAATATTGATGCTCTATTTGACTTAAGATCACAGGAAAATATCATTGCAATAGAGCTAGTGAACAAATTGGGATTGAAAGTTTGTGATCATCTGATTCCATATCCATTGGGATGGGTAAATGAGGATGTAGAGTTGAAGGTAACAAAATAGTACAAAAAATTGTTTTCCATCGCTGTTGATTTTATCGATGAAGTAGAACTAGATGTAGTTCCCCTTTATGTATGTGGAGTCATGTTTAGAAGCCCCTACATGTATATTTGATGTGCAATATTCATGCAGAGAGCCAACCATTATTGAATCGTCAAGGATGGAAACTTTTTCATCACCAACTTGGCATAAAGGAAAGTAAAATAATTCTCTCGTAAGTGCTAACCAAGCCAGGAAATTGATTAGTTATAGGAAGAAGTATGTTCTACTATTTTTTAAAGAAAATATGTTTGTAGAAGTGAATATTAGAGGCAAAGCATCCCTTGATGGGTGTAATAATAAATAGAAACAACAAATGGAAGTGTTGCTACTAGCGTATATGGATTTGTTTCAAAGGATTAAAGAGTTACCACGCAAGAGAGAAGTGGAACATGAGATCAAGGTATTATCAAAATCCCTATTACCAAACATCGGGTTGTATAGGTATTCTATTATAGAAGAAAGTGAGTTGGAAAAATAATTGCATCTGCTATTATAACATGGTGTAATTCGATCGAGTACATCACCATGTGGGTCACACATCATCATTGTGCCAAATAATGATGGGACTTGACATATGTGTATTGATTATAACGCATTAAAAAAAATCAAGTTTAAGAAAAGGTAACCCCTATCGAGGAGACATGATTTGTTGGATAAATTACAATAAGTGAAATATTTCACCAAGATTGACTTAAGTCTAGATATCACTAGGTTTGAGTAAAAGAAGAAGACATTTGGAGAACTGGCTTCAAAATGAGGAAATTTTTATATGAGTGGTTAGTAATGCCATTTGGCCTATGCAACGCAATAACTATATTATGAGGTTAATGAATGATATATTACTTCCTTTTATCTATTCATTTATTACTGTCTATTTGGATGATATGCTATTATATAGCACTACCTTGGAAAGCATAGCACACATTTGTCAGAGGAACTAGTGACATTAAAGAAGCACCACCTATTAAAAAATATTAAGAAGTTTGAGTTTGAAAAATAGTCTTTGGTGTATCTAGGGTATGTGCTAGGTGTATAAGAGTTGAAGATAGATCCTACCAAGGTGGAGGCCTTCATGAAATGGCTAGTTCCTACTAATGTTTATGAGGTTAGGATTTTTTTTGGGGCATCATAATACCTAAGGAAATTCATAGCCTCATTTTTAGTGGTAGCAATACCACTTCACACCATAATAGCAAGTGTCAAGAGTTTTGAGTTGGGAAAGGGTCAACAGATGGATTTTGAGGAGATAAAGAAGAATATCAGTGAAGCACCAATTCTGACATTACCACACTTACAACATTCCTTGAATTGAGACAGATGCAAGTGGGCATGGTATGGGAGCACTCTTGATACAAGGAGGAAGGCATGTATGATACCATTATGAATTATTTCATGGGGAAGTTCTTAACAAACCTACCTACAAATGGGAATTGTATTCCCTAGTGCAAATTGTTAAGAAGTAGAAGAAATATCTAATCATAAAGGAGACAAAAATACACATAGATCACCGACCACTACAATACTTGTAGGCCTAGACTAAGCTACAATAGGCTAAAAATTACAAGTGGATGGGATTTATACAATAGTTTTGGTTGAGTGATCAAGTATAAGAAGGGTAGCAAAATCAAGTCACTTGGCATGCTTTCAAGGCTACCCACATCAAAGATCATAACTGTGGGAAATTTGATTTATATGGATCCATTCACCCATGATGCATACAAAGAGTCATATTCAAAGGATGAGGACTTAAAGGAAGTTTTTCGAAAGGTTTAGAGTCAGATTCATGCACACAATGGTGATAATATTGTTGACTACTATCTCTAATTTGGCTTACTCAACATGATATATAAGATACACATTCCTAACGGTGAGTGATTTCAATTTGTTAAAGATGCTCACACCTCCAAGTTTGCAAGGAACTTTGTTGCTCGGATGAAAATGGCCATATTGCAAACTTATGTGTATTGTTCTAAGATAAGAGAAAAATTACATAAGCTCATAAGAGGATGCATACTATGTTTAACTAGTAAGCTTAGTAATAGGAAATAAGGTATATATCATCCCTTACGTATACCCATTCATTCCATGGAAATAATTTCCATGGACTATGTCGTAGATTTATCAACAACCAAGAAGGGACATGACTATATATTTGTGGTAGTTCGCATGTTCAAAGAGATGTATATTCTAATGCTTTATAAAATTAACATCAATGGATAAGAAGCCATGTTCTTTGGATATGTCTATCTATAGTTTGGTACACTAAAGAGTATCATTTTACATAGGGTCAGGGTATTTATCAATTCATTTTGGACTATATTTTGGAATAAGATGGAGATGATGTTGAAGAGGTTTATATCATTCCATCCTCAAAAATATTGGAAAATAGAAGTAATCGACAAGACTTTGGTGAAATTTTTGAGGGGTTATAATTAGAAGCATCTGAAGACCTAGGATGAAAATTCAGTATATACAATAGTCTTATAACAAAGAAATCCACACTTTTACTAGTAAGTTTGTGTTTGAAACTTGTTTTCTATATTTGGCATCTTCACCTTTTGATATTTCATATGGGGAGAAAGGATGAGTGAGGGTGGATCTTACAATGGATGCATTATTGGCTAAAAAGTTTGTTCACAAGAGTGGATAGATCCATTTACAAGTACAAGATATATTTTAGAAGTCATAGGAAAAAATCAAGGCTAGACGTGATTAACACATAATAAAGAAGTTGTTCAAGGTGGAAAGTAGAGTATGGTTATAGTTGAACAAGGAGAAGTTATTCGGTCCTGGTACGAAAATCAAGGCTCTATGCTATGGTACCTTTGAGATACTATAAAAGGTAAGAGATAGATCCTATGGACCCATACTACCTCCATACATGTGCATTTTCTCATGAACGTGGAGTATTTGAAGCTCTATGAGCCTTCCATGATAGAGTAGGAAGAGGAACATGTCCTACCTTCTGTGGAGGATTTGGCACCAAATTCCCAAGTAGAGTTGATAAAAGATACCTCTTTTTAGAAAAAAAATCAAAACTACAAGGTAGGGACAAAATGACTTTCAAAAGAAAAAATTGGGTTGAAAGAATAACTTCTAGGAATAGCTAAATGGTACAGGCGAGAGAAGATGGAGGAAAATTTTCCTCACATCATTCAATAGAATATTTTGGGGAGAAAAATCCTCCCAAAATGGGGAGGTGTTATATATATTCAATCATTATATCTTCTTTATTTAATATCAATTCTTTTAGACTAGGAAAGGTGGACGAATCATCTCATAGGACTATTTCTATTCGCAAGACCTAATTTGGTGCATTGGGCTTGTAATCCTTTCAAGGTCATTTTGAAGGATCAAATGATTTTTTTTGGGGATAAACTTTTCTTTCTTTAATTGATAACCCTATATTTCATATTCTACACACAAAGTCCTTTCCAACAATGCAACAATCACTTAAATCAAAATCTATATGCATATTTATTCCACTTAGAAGTTGATCTTCCTGTTTTCACCACCATAATTTGAGTGGATGCCATGCCATACCCATTATTGATGAAAAATTGTATACAAACTTGATTATGAAAAATAAGAATCTAGAAGAGTCAATATTGTAACTCTTACTGAGAGTTGAGGTAGTCAAGCCAAACCACTAGTAAGCTATCAAACTGTGTTATAATTTAGCCACTAGAAGGAGACAAGGTTCCATTATTTCGAGTGAATTGTTCCATACATGAGAAAAACAGGTTGATAGGGATAAAAATAAATGACATAGAGGGTATTTGTGAATTGTAGTAGCCAACAGAGCACATGCCATACTTATTTGTACTTGGAGTCATTTTCTATTAAAAGAGAGAGTGCAAAGTGACCTTACCTTCCAATTCGGTTTTATTGCAAAATGGTTTCCCACGTCATCTCTTGTTTCATTCATATTTTGTGAGTTTTCTATTTTATTTTCCTCTTTTCTTTGAATAATTTTAAGGTGCATCCATACACAATTATTCATAATGTATAGATCAAAAAATCTAAATAAAGATAAAACCTTAATAATGCAAATTTCAAATTTTTAAAAATAGTTCTATTAGATCAGTTATGAAGAACTATCTAGTGTAATACCCATCTCAATTTTCCTATAAAAAGGATGATGTCCATCGTTGTAAGACATTGAATTATTCCTTTATTTATTTCAAAAAACCTTGACTAATATTTTTTATTTCAAGGTCATTAATATCTTATACCCTACCACTCTAGATCTCATCTCATGTCATTAAATATATACCCATTAAGACATATTTTTACATCTGTCTTCATCCAAATATACAACATAAATAAATAAATGGATATTATGATCATGGGTATTAGTTGACGAAGGAACATTCCATCCCATGATTTTGTCACTTCACTTCAAATTTCCACCATGATCCACTAGTTTTGTTATCATTCGGATTGGGAAGAATAATATATTCCATTCTTTTCAGTCTCTAAACATCATTTTATTGCACTTTTCATTGGATTTTCATGATACAGTAGAGTTTTATGCTTCGTCATTTAATTGTAGTAATTTACGCTTGAGCACCCCTTATTAAATAACATCGTGGTTTCTATGTCATCCATCATAATAACTACAAATTTCTCAAGAAAAGTTATCTTGTGAGGGTGAGCATATTATATTCCCAACCACTCTTTCCACTAAAATATGTTCATCAATGTTTTCAGTCATCATTTTATCTTGCAAAAGGGTCTCTTAGTTTCTGCCATATTCCTTCTTAGTTTCTGCCATATTCCTAGTTAAATTAGATGAAAATTATTATTCTTACTCTACGCAACCTTTGTAGGATAATTTGTAATATGTCTTTCTCTCTTTCTGTGAAATTTATTCTCTTAGACAAATCCATCACCATATTGACATAATGTGAGTATCCTCTCCTCTTGATGTTCTAGGATATTACCTCACACCTTCTGAAGCTACTAAAATAAATTGTCAAATATTTAGCTTAGGTCCTCACCTTATTGTTCACTAATGTTCATTATTCCTAAAAAGGATATTGATTTAAGGAATTTTATCATCGATTATTATGCTCTCAATAAGGTCATTATTGAATACTACTACATTTTACCTTGCATTTATGATTTCTTGAATCATGTTTTTATGAATTTTGACATCACTATATGTTATCATCAAATGTGCATAAATTATTGGTATAACCAAAAGGAAAATTCTAAACTAAATTTGGTTCACATGCATTCTTGGTGATTCCATTAGGCTCCACAAATTCCCCTACTGTATTTTAGAAGCTACTTACCAACATTTTCCATCGACACATGGGCCACTTCAGTGTGATTTATATAGAGGATTTCATGATTTCCAATCAGACATGGGATGGGAACTAGCAATATATGGTATTGGTGTTAGAGATATTAATATATCTCAAGCTATCAGTGAACTATAAGAAGTCCTTCCTTGACAAGAACTCCAAACCATATGTTGTAGTTTTTATTCATGAAGTTGGGATTTGTGATAGCCCTACCAAGGAAAAATCTAGTTCTAACTACCCTATGGCCACTATAACAAAAAGACTAAGAATACTTTTTGATGTCCTAAACTCTTAAATTGGTTCATTTCTCATATCTTAAGTATTCCATCCTCAACATTATTTTAACAATTAATCTAGTTTCATTGTAATAATTCACGTGAACATAGTTTTTGAAATTTAAAAACTATCTTGAGTTTTGATCCAACTTTCCCATTTTCCAAACTTAAGGTAGCCTATAAAGATTAAGATGGATTATTCACACTTAATGATTTTAATTGTACCTAAATAGGGAGTACAACTTATGGCTTATCATTATAAGACATTGGTTGAGGCAAAACTAAATTACAACCTCTAAGACAAGGAAGTTTATGCTCTTGTGAAAGATTTGAAGGTCCAACACCATCACTCTCTATGTAAGGAAGTTATTTTACTTATTCTCCATTTCTTTTTTCATTATTATCAATTCCAAAAAAAACAATTCAACAACATTTTTTTAATCTGGATTCCCGTATCAAATCATTTCATTGGTTACATATATATAAGAAATAAAATTGGAACACGAATACACAAATTCTAAGTTAACAGAGTGGAGATTTTGAACATTGTAAATGTACATGAGACCTAGTGCCCTGTGCACCCCTTTATTTGCAATGATTTGGTAGGAAATTAATCTTTCTATAGAGATTACCGAAATACCCTCATCGAATTATTTCATTAAATACAAGATGTATGAGTTAAACCAACTATGCGTGCTTAATAACCCAAATTATTTACTTCTCATTCATGATGTCCATGTTCCTACTTAAAGTATAGAAAATTTTGCACTTTCGGAACCCTCTAATACTTTTATCTAAAAAAATTTGGGCACTATATAATGTAAAATCAAAACCTTCAATTTTTCAAAATCATTTATCATTACACTAAAGAACACAAAATTGTTATTGTAAATGTATACTATTCAAATTTTAATAATAATTGGTAATTGTTGTTTCTTGTTTGAGGGTGTATTTTATTTTCATGAAATCCTTTACTATGTTTAACATCATTCTACTTGTAAATACTACATTGGTTGTTATTTCTATTATCTCATTTTTCCTTATTCATAGACCATAGTGATTAGCAGATAGTAGCAACCGAAAATATTATTGTGTTGCAATTAGAGCACGTGCATGGAAATGGTAATTTGATTTGAGTTGGCCAACTAAGACTCGATGACATATATATATATATATATATATATATATGCTTATTCTCACATTCTATATATGCTTATTCCCACATTCGTTTTTATTATTATTAGTAAACGGACGTTATTATATTGCTTTTTTATTATTGTTAAACTGACTTTATTATAATTATATATATCTGTATATATTAATTATTTTAAAAGCCTATCAGAAATGATTAGATATATATATATATAAGACGTGCGAGTAATATTATTAACGAAACTAAAAAAGAAACACAAAGTAACGATGATAGAAGTCATTGAATGGTGGAAGAACATAGAGCTATGAGTAGAAAATCAATCTCTTGACTTTTTATTAAAGATATAAGTTTTTTTTATGTCCAAAGAGATATATAATTACTTTTAATTTTAAAACTAGTGCATTATCAAGAACACGGAAAATTAAACTATTTTAGCAATTGATTTCAGAAGTCCAAGGAGCTTGTATGTTAATGTTGGAGTTGCTTTTTTTCTTCTATTTTTCATCTTTTAGCTTTTGTTTCCCACCTCAAGAGATAGATCTTCCTTGCCTTTCTGAGTGAGGCAATCATTTCCTAACCTTGATCTAGCTAGTAAATTCAAAAAAATATTGAAGATGGTAACTAATAATTATATGGCATGGACTTAGCCAAACATAATGATGGAGTTGCCATTTTCCCTCTATTTTTCATCTTTTAGCTTTTCTCTCGTGCCTCAGTTGTTGGATGTTGCCTCTACCTTCTTTTGTGATTTCCTCTTCTTTCTCGGAGTAAGGCACTTATTGCCCAACCTTGATTTAGCTAGTAAATTCAAATTTTTTTTGAATACCCTACCTAATAATTATTTGATAGGGACTTAGTCAAGCATTGCAGTTTTCAAGACATTGTAATTTGGAGTGGGTTAATCAAGTGACCAAACTCCAACTGGAAGACTTATATTCAAGGTTTGGAAGTAGTGTAATGGATTATGTGATATTTGATATGTTTTCTTCCAACTAAATTGTAATGTTTGACATATTCAATGGCCATGAACCTTCTTATGATCATACATATTTAGCCCTATCTCTAAATTTTATCAAGGAAAAATATCACATGCATGAGAATTATCAGAGTCAAAGCCAAGTACCTTTCGGCAAGAGTAAAATGGATCTCTTTCTAAACGACATATATATGTATTTACATCACTTAACTTCTAAGTGTAGTTTTAAAATCCTCTATAATATCTAGTATACCTAAGGGGGATAGTATAGGGTACAAAGGGAGGTACCTAATGAAATAATGTAATAATGGGATGGGCCATAGTAATAAATAAGGTGGTTAACCCATATCATGTAAGGGACCACAAGTAGCTAACAATAATGTAATAAGTCAATGGTATTACATAGATGGTATTGAGGGAACTATGGTAATGACCAATGGTATTGTATGTATGAAGCCTATATGAAGGCTAGAGACTCCCCATTGAGGGGTGTCAAGGATTATTATATGAATAGGCATATAGCTTATGGAGTATTCTCCCTCCGTAAGGAGTGAATGTATGGGGTTTCCTTACCTTAAGGGTTTGATCAATAAAATAACATTTCTATCTATTGAAATCTTGTTAATTCTAGGTTTATTTGCATTGTCTTATATTTTTATATCAGATCTATAACAAGTGGTGTCATAGCACTTTCTTGGGAAAAAATGGAGAATTATTTTTAACTTTTTGCAAAAAATTTCTGGGGTGGCGAATTTGTAGATCAGATTTGTATGTTTTGAGGGAAAATATGAAAAATATAATTGCAGATCTGGATTCTTTGTGACAAATAACGAAGTTCGAAAAAAAAATGGCCAAATCAGAGTCTGGATGAAGGAGATATCACTGATCTAAAAATCAATGGTGTTGCAGACATTTTTCGGGGTAGCGAATTTGCAGATAAGATCTATATGATTTGGTGAAAAATCTACAAAATCTAATTGCAGATATAGGTTGTTGATGAAAAATACTCCATTTAAAAAAAATCAGTCGAATCAGAGTATGGATGAAAGAGATCTCGCTGATTTAAAAATTAGTGTTTGTTGCAGACACTTTTTGGGGCAGTGAGTTTGTGGCATAGATCTGTACGTTTTGGTGCAAAATTTGCAAAATCTAATTGCAAATCTAGATTATTTGTGAAAAAATACCCAATTTCAAAAAAAAAATAGTCAAATCGGAGTCCGGATGAGGGATATATACTGATTTAAAATCAATTATTTTTTCAACATTTTTTTGTGAGAGCAGGACAATTGCAGCGTGAATAAGAAATTCAAATGCCTAGATCAGGATTTATATCACATGGGAAGATGCAAAATGGTTGTTCCATTTCCGAAAATAGGTCATAATAGGGATTTTGAGCAATATTGACTGAATTGTGGCCATTTCAAATTTTCGCCTAGTAAGCGATTTGTTTTCAAAAACCCTCTTCATGGCTTATAACAGTAAGTTTTTTACAGGAAAAAGTAATGGGTCACCTATTGAAATTTTGATAGCACCCCTTAAGTTTGACTTCTGAAGGTGTTGGAAGAACAAAATAGGGTATTATTCAAAGGATGATGCTGCTATATGGTGGAAATCACTTGACAGTGACATTCTAAAGTTATGTCGTGCTAACGAAATTGAAGAACTACTTTTGGACAAATGGTCTCATAGTAGAAAGAAGGAAACCCAAAAAAATAGCAAATATTTTATTTTTGTAGGAGAGAAGGAAACCAAGAAACCTAAAGGGTTATTTTTTGCTTGTATCTCCTTATTGCGGGTTCATGGATTGATTCAAAAGGAGAAAGATCATTCTGGCTATAAATCCTAGTTGCAAGCATAATTTTATCAATGTTAATTTGGCAAAAAAAATTGCAAGTTCCAGCAAAACACATTGAAAACACACAGCATGATAATGGGGATGTTCAAGTTTATAAAGATTTGAAGCTTTCTATGGATAAGTATGCATTGCATTGTGACTTCTATACTTCAAATATGGATAACATGGATGTTGTTTTTGGATATCTTTGGATGGAATCTGTGGGTACTCTCAATATTTATGTGCAAAAGAAATTCTTGAAGCTCTGGTATAAAAAGAAGAAAATTACAATATAGGGTATTTCCATTAAGACCAAAGTAGAAGATGTTCCAGGGATTGACACATCAGATGATGAGCCCTTAATAGTCGACAACCAAACACAAACATCAAACTAGGTACTTGTAGAGTCTAAGGAGGCCGAAGCAGAAAATGTTACAGGTACAGATACATCAGATGAGGAATCAGTGGTTGAAGTAATATTGGAGGATAAGAAACAACAAAAGATGCCAAAACATGTACCAGCTACCAATCAGACTCCATTAGGTGGTGAATTAAAGAAAAAGACACCGTGTGTTAAAACTTCAGCATATCACCACCCGCATCACCCCGCAGGAAAACAACCAATAAGAAGACAAAAAATTAGCCGCAAGAACAACAACCCTCGCATGACAGATAGAGAGGAGCGACGATCCACAAAAAAGAGCTGTGGCAATCAGCTTACATCTCAAGCGAGTGAGGAACCAGCTAGATTGTTGGTTCACCTTTCTCTGGGATGGCTAGATGCACGTGCATGGTATTAGTGGACTACTCTCTTGAGTAGATCTTATTATTTGTGTTCTTCCCATATTTCAGGGATGAAACATGTGAAGGGGGTTGGAATATAGTATACCTAGGGGGGACAATATGGAGTGAAAGGGAGGTACCCAAGGGAATAATGTAATAATGGGATGGGCCATAGTAATAAATAAGGTGGTTAACCCATATCATGTAAGGGACCACAAGTAGTTAACAATAATCTAATAAGCCCATCGTATTAGATAGATGGTATTGAGGGAACCATGATAATGACCTATGGTATTGTATGTATGAGGCCTATATAGAGGCTAGAGACTCACCGTTGAGAGGTGTCAAGGATTATTGTATGAATAGGCATATGGCTTGTGGAGTGTTCTCCTTCCTTAAGAAGTGAATGTACGGTGTTGCCTTACCTTAAGGGTTTGATCAATAAAGAAGCATTTCTATATATTCAAATCTTGTTATTTCTGGGTTTATTTGCATTGCCTTATATTTTCATATAAGATCTATAACATAATAATTTAGTACAATCAAATTCCTCTACAAAATTCCTCTATGAAACGATTAGCAAATCATCTACCAAATTGTTAAATAAAATTAATAATGGAACTATGATAATGATTGTAAAATTGCTAGAAAAGAAATTAGAGGTGCTCCTATCATTTCTTTAATTAAAAGATATAAAAGATACTATGTAACTAGAAATCAATATTTTTTACTGCATCTCTCTAAGTCTGACAATAAAAGTATATGAAGGAAAATTTTAATTAGTAAGGATAAAGAATACAATTTGATTCCCTTGAAAAAATGCAACATTTACCTTAAAAATATTTATGATGCTGCTAATTTCATGGACAAGATTTTGGATGCCCATATATAGGATGGTATATTTTCTTTTGAAGACATTGACTTTGGGTTTAAGCATCTCACTAATGGGAAAACTAATGTCGTTGAAGGCCACCAAGCTAAAATTTTTAATATGGGACAACGTATCCCCACCCTCCACATACACAAACTCTTTAATTTTGAATGGAAGAAAGGCTTAGTTATTCTTTGGATGCAAAGTCTTTTTTCTCATGTCTTTAAGAGATGATATAAAAACTTTTCTTCTAATTACAAGACTATTATGATTAGCCACATTTTTGACAAGTTGTACATGATTCTTTTCAAAAGTAAGAATAGGCTTTGGGTTCAAAGATAATGTAGAAAAGCTAATGCCCTATGTTTTTTACCCAAATGAAATTAGTACAATGACACCCATATTTATTATTGAAAATATACTAATCACAACAATATTTGTATTCCAAGCATCCCCTAGAAAGACCCTTGAATATGGTTTAACATGTGCTCTTAATCATTAATGTTTATAAGCTTCTTTTGGGCATAACGCTAGGTTATTCTTCTTAACCATGTTCACGGCCCGGAGTATGATACCTAGTTATTGAAAACTTTAATGGTGCCCATATCCCTAATTAAAGAACAAATATTTTTTACAAAATTGACTTATTGATGGTTTAAGTTAGTCTTCACTAGTTATTGAAAGCTTTGATGGTGCCCATATCCCTAATTAAAGGACAAATTTTTCTTACAAAATTCACTTATTAGTAGTTCAAGTTGGTGCTCATTAAATTTGATCCCAAAAACCTTCCTTAAGGAAATGATGCCTATTTTTTCTCCAAGAACAATTGTTAATGTCCCAACACCCATGAAATTCTTAATAATTACCATATCTCCACTCTGATATTAAAAATATCCTTGGGATTATCATATATGATGTTTCTAGGTGATATTTTTCACCTCGGATGCCTTGAAGTTTCCTTTAAGGATAAAAAATTGCATTCACTCTAGTAATACTAGGTAAGGCCGCATGAGCCATATCTTTCTTTAAAATACTTCTAATGGAGCTTATATGCCCTCTAATAAACTAAATATCCCATAAAAAGAGCATATTTTTTGTTTGAAGACGTCATTCGTGCTTCATGAAACTTAGAAGGTACCTTTAATTCCTAAACCTATGGTTAAAGATGAATAACTATTTCTAGTAATCAAAACCTCTTTATAATGTCCAAATATTTCAAATATTTTCATGAATATAAATCTTTTCTGTGCTTTTTTTAAACAGAAATATCTTTTTTAATCATTGTTTCATCTTTTCATTAACATATTTTACAACATATCGATGGTATGAAAATTTTTATAATGGTATCTATAATATTTCGATGTCAGTTGAATAGGAGTTTCATGTTTGGATGTAACCCTTCATCAAAATACTACATAGCCCATATTACGTAATTTCAATATTATCATTTTAAAAGGAATAAGTACATATGGATGATCATTCTTATTAAAATGCCAAACTCCTTTTGTTTGTAGTGATTGTTTGAGCCTTTTTCCAAAATATACAAAGTACTCACTATAACTAATAGCGCACAACAAAACATTATTTTGGTCCGTTACTAAATTATAAGTTACAAGGCAAATGTATACTTCATATATACGCCTCAAAAGTCACTGAACATAAACAATTTTATATTAGTGTACATCTCTCCTAAATCTTCAAAAGTATTAAAACCTAGAAGATGCCATTTTTGTAATCTTATGCCTTGTAGCTAGGGATAGAGGATTTTTTAGTTGTCTCATTCCTCGCGTAATGAAAAATTGCAACCCTTCTTTACACTATGAAGTATTATATCATAATATTATATCATAATTTATTGCATTGCAAAATGCCATCTACATGAATTGTATCTATTAAGCAATCGATAAATTTCTTTGCTCTTTTTGAATTCAAAATATAACTATAAGAAATAGTCAATTAGGTTATTAGTAACAATAAGAGAATTGAAAACCCAAATTGGTTTTGGATAAAATTATGCTTTTTATTTAAGTAAAACTTTCGAAAGCTGATCAATAAAGTGAAATTGTTGAATTTACGGAATTACTATTTACATTTAAAGACTTTAGGATTATGGATTTTAGACATATGTGGTTCATTTCTTTTGAGTTAAGTTTCAAAGTAACTACAGTAATAACTATATTTGGTCAACGTTTCAAATCCCAACAGGGATCCATCATCAAGACAATTTTTGAATGATGATAGAAGCGGAGAAGATAAATAGCTCTGAGATGATTTGTTTTAAGGATGAGATAAAGGTTGGCTAAAATTAGGAACTTAAGATTTTTATTTATAATAATAACTATTATCCACCATATGTAAATTATTAATTATAATTTTTATAATTTTCGAAAAAGGTTAATACGGCTTGGTATTACTATAGTAATAAATATTCTTATTAAAAAAATTAATTAATTAATTAAAAAGATATTATTAGAATTAAAAAATAATTATTATTAAATCTTACTTCTATAGAAATAATTAGTTAGTTAATTAGGTGATTAATAGATTCTAATAATAATCAATATTAATTATTGTTATAAATAATAAATAATAATAATAATAATAATAATTATTATATTATTATATATTATTATTAATTATTATTATAATTATTATAATTAAATACTCATTATTATTTTATAGATACTTCAAATAATAATAATTATTATTATTAAGAATAATAATAATAATACTTATTTTTAATTTTATTTATAATATAATATTAGAAGGATAAGAGAGGAAAAAGAGTTACTTAAGAAACTATACCTAGGATTTATTGGTGGTCTTAATTTCTCTGATTAAGGGAAGCCAGCTTCTACTGATCTCGATACCATTGTTCCTGTTGAGATTCTATGCATTTTTTATAGTCTCACGAGCCTCTATAATCTTTTGCCTATGATGTTGTTATTCCCTAGTGATAATTGAGGGACTTTCCAAACAAACATGGTGTTTATGTTTTGAGGAATGCTCTTATACGACTGAAGTACGAGACCTTCCATTCTTAATATAAACTCCATGTTCTTTTAGTCTTTTCTCTAGAGAACGACCTATTTCACCAATGTAACTTCTTCCACAAGAAAATTTAATTTTATAAACTCCCTTGAGTTGATGCATAACAATATTATCTTTGACAGACCTCATACCTTATTTAATTGTTCTAGGCGCTACGAACTATGTGACTATGTCTTTCCTTCTTAGGATTTCAACAATCTTATATGTAACCCCTTGAATATGAGGTAGGAATACTCTACCACACTAAGGTTTGTCTTCAGCCTTAGACTCCTAAGATAACACCCTTCTTTCAGCCCTCTCTATAGCATTTTTAATTTATTTTTCTTTATATCCTATTCCATTAAATACCGAAGCTAGCTAAATGTTTCTTCTCTTCATCTCGATGCTCAGAGTAAAATATTCAAAGGGCTCTAATAGCAAGAGTGTTAAGAGCGCCAAACTTCTGGGACAAGTGATGATGGGATTCCGTGTGGAGGTAGATTTCTGTGTGAGTAGACTTCCTGAATACTTTATACCGTAAAGAGTATAATTTAGGATTATACTCTTGTAATCCATTTGGTATTATTATTTATGAAGAGATATTAATTTTCCCAACAATATTGATAGGTTGTTATTGCACATCTTTGAAAAAGTGCACCTTTCCATAATGGCATGCATTTTCATGCCTTTAAATTATTTGTTACTAGGTAAATTTAAAAATAAGCATAAGTAAATACATTTATCTTGTTTATTTATTTCCATTCAACTTTTGTAATGTCCATGCTTGATTATGTCTAATAATCTTATATGCAATTTTGTACACTTTATTTTCTATGTTATGAACACAATGTTTCCCATTTCTCCACATTTGGTATAACAGGAATATTTTGAAGGCTTTCTCTTAAGGTGATTCTATTTCTCTCACTATAACACCCATAATTTTTTTTCCTAATGTTAGGTTTCTTGAACTAACTTCTCCACTAGAACTATTCTTATTAATGCATTATAGTACCTTTATTTAGTAGAGCTAGAAAACTTATGTTGATGTCACTTGAGTTTATTTGTGGCCATATCCTCCACCTTAATAAATTTTCTAGATTGGGACCGGTTTTTTGAGCTTCATACCCACCTAGCGCACTAGTCATTTCACCTTCTATGTGATTTGTAAACTTTCATTAATATTCCACTAGAAATTTTGTCAATACATATCTCATAAAATTTTACCTAAAAAAGCTAAACCATCGAGGTTTATTTCTGTTTAGATTGTTTGATCTATAAATAATTGTTTATTTCATCTCCATGCAAAGTATAATTGAAAAGCAAATACATTATTGGCACAGGATATAACATGGGAAACCATTTTGGAAGGAAACCTAGATGGGAGGTGAGGTTTTTTTACTTTGTTTCCCTGATTAGAAAATGGTTGTGAGTATAAAGAATTAAGGGCTATGGCTTGTGGGCTACTATAGTGCATAATTCCTCTCTTTGCTTGCTTCCTTCATAACCCTATCTACTACTCTACTCATCTATGGAACATAATGCACTTGGAAATAATAAAACCCATTTTCCTCCTACTGGCTTGCTTATAACACATCCCTGTAGTGTCGTTTGACTCGAACTCAATAATAGAGTTATAACATGGACTCCTATAGAGTATTATTCATCATGATCATGTGGCTAGACCCTTTTCCATGAGTAATTGGGTTGATATGGTATCCTATAAAATTATGTTTGTCAATTTTTAAAGATCAACTTCTAGGAAGTATAAATTTCTCATATGAGCTTTGATTGAGTCCATTATTACACCATTGGAAATGTATGAATGTGTATGTTCTTGAATATAGGTTCATATTAACGAAAAGACCACAAAACGTGTTCTTTTAAGGTCTCAAATTCAATCCTAACTTTTTTACCAAATATATTTCAAACTAGGACAACTAGTAAAATGGTCTTGTGAGTTGATTCCTCTTATTTTTCCACTCTAAAAGCATTAAGATGGATTAAAAATTATATAGTAATCAAGCCTAAATCACCATGTGACCACAATGCATACACATAGAGTTCCTACTTGTAAAGAGTCTAATACAACCAATACTAACTTGGGATAGGATTTATCCCTTTCCTTTTCAACATCATGAAATTGTAACCCCATGTTTTCCTCTTCCCACATATAGTTGGATACCTGCAATTTTCTCTTGAAGTATGGAGTAGAGAATGATGGAGAACTAATATGTTATGGATATACAACCTTACGACATATTTTAAGACATTTCCTAACTTTCGTGAAGTGTTCATCATAGAAATTGCTATAACTAACTCAATGGTCTGGCCTATACCTAGTGGGAGCCATTGAGCTCAAGGTAGACAACCTTGAAATTTCGTCTCTTAGTAGATCAAGTCTTTGGCACAATTTATTTTATTTCATTTATTGGTATTTTTCTCTTCCATACAAATTTTATAATATAACATGTACATGCCCATAAATTTATGAAGTACAAAGGAAATTTATCTTGTATTAATGTAACAACTTGAAAAAAGGTCTAGATATATATGCATATTTAGGAATTTGAAGGGGTATATGTTTTGGTAATGATTATCATTTATTATAAATATGTTGAATGAATTTGAAATATTCAAGATAACTAGCCTATATAATCATTTCACTATTACTATAGAGTTGAGAATCACCCTTGTCTATCTTAACCCTTTCCTTTTTCTTTACCACAGGCCAACATTACATAAAGCTATCTCATCTTATATTACCTTTCTTCTCTCCTTCATGATCCATGTTGATATAAATTGGATCATTATAATTTTATGCACCTATATCGATCCTTTTACAGTGCAAAAAATGGAGGAATCACCTCACAGGGGCATCTTTATCCATGTGACCTAGTTTGGCAAATTGGAGTATGAAACCTTTTGGGAGCATTTTAAGGCACAAAATGACATCATTTGGGGTTACAATTTTTCTCCTTTATTGTGGTACCTATTTCTCATATTCTACTCATGTATACCTTACCAAGGATGAAAGAATCACCTCAAATGGAGTATGTATGCAAATGTTATGCCACTTAAATGTAAAGCTTCCTTTTTTCACTATCGTAATTCGAGATAATGTCACATCAACCCCATTGTTCATGTAAAAGGGGTTATCCACATGATTATGATGAACAAGACTCTAGAAGAGTCCATATTGTAACTCCAGGTAAGAATTGATGTAGTCAAACCTTAGCACTATTAGGTTGTCAGGTTATGCTATACTAGGGCCACTAGGAGGAAAATGGGTCTCATTCTTTCGAGTATATTATCTCATAAATGAGATAAAATAGATGAGAGTTATTGGAGATATAGCACACTAAGAGTATCTTTTTCACTATAGTAGCCCATGAGCTACATTCTATACTCTTTGTATGCAAATCCATTTTCTATTCACAAAGAAAGAGCGCATAGTGACCTCACCTTGCAACGGTGTTTTCTCCCAAAAGAATTTACAAGTCATATCTTGTGTCAATCATGATTATTTACTTTTTGATTTCGTGGTTATCTATTTTATGAATAATTTTAAATTTCGTGTATTGACAATTAACAATGATCTACAATTCCAAAAATCTAAAGAAAAATAAAACCATAATAAGGTAGATTTCAGTTTATTAAATAACGTTTTATGAGATATGTTGTGATCAATTATCCAATAGAATATCCATGCAAGTTTACAAATCATATTTGTATGAGAGTAAGTTTCTTTGGGTATATTGTAGATATTTAGAGGGGATCTAGATTGGTTGGGCTAAGATTTGTAAAACACTAATCATGACAAAAGAATTTATGAATGGCCCTTGTGATTCTATAAAGTAGAGGTTTTCGTAGCTCGACACACAAGTTGTACACATAAATCATAATATGGATCTCTTCATGTCAGCCCTGAGCAATAAGCTTAAAATTTTTTGAGGAGACAGGGGTTCCAATTAAGAAGATAAATTAGAGGGGAAATCAGGAGATCAGGAAGAGACAAAGAACCATTTGAATAAGGGACCTAAAATAGATAAATCCAGTTTGAGTGCCACAAATTATTCATAATCACTATTCAAAATGGAAGTTAACATTGATATTAATTGTACTAAGGTGTGACCAGTTATTTGAAGCTAAGTCAATGGTTTCAACAACTAGAAGTGTATATCAGTGTCCATCATATGTAGTAAGAAAAAAAAATTAATTGTGCCACTGAAATTAGAGGTCCATGCCCTAACTTTGTGGGAAACCCACATAGAGACCTTGAGGTTGGAGGAACACCCCCCAGTGACTAAGTGTGGTGACTTCAAAAATCTCATAAATTCACATTTCTACCCTATAATGTTTGTATAGGAATACTGGATCCAGTGGCACTACTTAAGGAAGAATTAAGGATACAGTGTATGAGAGTACACCACAAATATCATAAAGATGGAGATAATTCTAGGTATATCCATGGTATATCCCCAAAAGAACTCACATGTACCTCTCAATTATATGGGGGGTTTACAACACCATATGAAAAAGAAAGTGATGTTGTTCAAGCTTAGATCAATGGACAAGGCTTGTGTACAAGCACGATACCTAGAGAACATAGGCCTAAAGAAAGGGAAATCAAGTGGATCTAAGAAGAAGAAGAAACATCATTCTTCGAAGGAGGGGCAGAAAAAGTGGGAAGGGGGAAAGATAAAAATATAGTAGTCATAGGAAAATAGTGTAAATATCCTAGAAAATGTTGGAAACCTAATCCTCTATGGGTTGGTTTCGAATGTGAATGACCACCGTAGTCCACGAGACCACCTGGAGTATGAATCCAAGGGTCACGTCAATATACTATAAATGTATAATATGTCCATAATATAAGTAATTCAATGCTTATCTCTAACATTTACTGTTTACATTCCATGTATGTTTAACATGGTATCAATGTTGCAATGTTCTTAACCTGCTGAATATTGTTTGAGTTAGTGGTTTATGGCATCTTTGTGCTTTTTAGTTCTATCTTGTTGTTAGTTCTACCCTATTGCAGTTCTTTGATACCATAACTTGAGAATTCTCATTGTGCCCTGTCCTAACGCTCCACTAAAAAATTTTGTCTGATAAAAGCCATTATACTCTGTCGTCTGCATTGGAATGATAACCATACTATGCAAATACATTTAAGATACTCAGCTTGCATTTTATCTTCCTTGGAAACCTAATTCTCTTGCGCACTTCAAGCTCTGCCAACCCCTATTTTGAAACTCCTCCTGCTCCCGCAATTCTCTGCGATATTATTTGTCCCTATTTTCTCTATTTTCTGCGTTTGGACAAAGCCTTCTCTAGTCTCTCCATACGATCCATTTGATTTTGCTCTCTGTTGAAGAATATCTGTGAACAAATCACCTTGTTCGTTGCCTTTGTTCGATTACATAGAGTTTCAAGTCGTGCGTGTGGAGGGTTAAATTTTGCATGTTATATGTCACTGGCCTTCAAATAGTGTTACATATGTATAGTGTCTCAGACTGTTGAAATATTATGTGAGTGAGTTGAAGCGCTCCACTATGTATCAATAGAACCTGTCGCTAATATGAACAACATAGACAATATGTGAGCCTGTCATTGCGTCCCTTCTTGACTTGATATTTTGGCCCCACGAACATTGTTGTTGAACCTGATCGGAAGAAAGTTGGTTGTGCCATTTCTATTGTAAGAGTTTTTAGGCTTCTTTGAATTTAAATCTAGTTGATATTTTTGTGTCATATGGTGTTGAAATTGCTCTACTTTCTCCCACTAAATCAAGCATCACAAGACATAAATTGTGTTGCGTGAGCATTTTCGTAGTTAATGAATTTGGAGACCACTATTTCCTGTGAAATTATTTCGAAGTCCTTGGAAGTAGTGTTTCGTAGTGGTCCTTCATTCGTGGTCAAAGACTGTTGAAATCGCCAAAATAAGATTTCGTCAAAATGTTGGTGCTTTGATGATTAAAGAATATTATTTTCAATTAAAACAATGTGTGTTGAAGACCTTGAACTATGGTGATGTGCTAATTAAATGCTTGTTATGCGTTGAATGTGTATGCACATATAAGTGTGGAGTAGTCTAACTAGGTAGAGGAATGGCCTGGTTTCCATCACCGCCTGGAAAAACGTCCGGCTTCGACCGTCGGAAATTCCTCTACCCTCCACCACCCTCTGCAAGCTCCGTCACGATGCCCCCCGTGACCTCTTCCACCATTTCGCATTAAATTTCTAATTTGATTGGCTTGGAGCTGGCTGACAGAATCTGCGCCGCAGAGAGTTAATGCACGTTCCAATTCAAAATTTTGCAAACCACGGGTTGCTCCCCTAACCAACTCAACTCAGCCCTGTAGCTCACTCACTCGCGGGCTCAACTAGGCACCTGTAGCTCACCAAAATACAAACGATCTTTACAGTGTTGTGCAACTTCATCTGAGCAACACTCCATCCATTTTGGCACAAAGAGTTAATATCAATCGAGCTAAAAACTCGAGCTCTTTCACATTCATCCTTGCCAAAAATGATATGATTGTTCACAAATACAAAGGAGTGAGCATATGGTGGGAACATCATGTAAACCAGAGGCAGAATTAGTCATTTTCATGGAGGCCTCTCCCAGAAGAGAAGAGAGGATTTGTTCTATGTATACACAAGAACAACAAGGAACAATTCATATCTCGAGCATATAATCAAGCATGTCTTAGAGATCAGAAGAAAGAATCAAGAGTGCTTTTTGTACACAAATTCTAAAGGAGGAGGTATGGATTCAAGGACTCAGCCATCGGAATTAGTGCCCTTCAAACATCCAAGCACATTCGATACTTTGGCTCTAGATCCTACTAGGAAAGCAGAAATCATAGAATATCTTGAGGCCTTTTCCAAAGGCAAAGAGTTCTATCAGAACATAGGAAGAGCCTGGAAGAGACGATATTTGCTTTACGGGCCTCCAGGAAGAGGCAAATCTAGCATGATTGCAGCTATGACCAATCATTTGGGCTATGATGTCTATGATCTGGAGCTCACTAATGTCCATACAAATGGAGAGATGAGGAATCTTCTGATAAAAACCACGAACAATTCTATTATTTTTATTGAGGATATTGATTGGTTGTTGAATCTCTCAAGTCGTGCAAAAAAACCAGCTGCCAGAGTGGACCCTGTTATGGCAGGATCTCCAATACAGTAGCCTGATGAGAACAACAATTCAGTTACCCTATCTGGCTTGCTTAATTTCACAGATAGGCTTTGGTCATGCTGTGGTAGTGAGAGAATATTTGTTTTCACTACCAATCATGTAGAGAAACTTGACCCTGCACTGTTGAGATCAAGAAGGATGGACAGGCACATTTTCATGTCATTCTCCACATTCCCTGCCTTGAAAATTTTGGTGAAAAACTATCTAGGGATCGAGAAACAACAACTGTTTCCAAAACTACAGTAGGTTACCAAATATGCCTATATGACACCTGCAGATGTTAGCGAAAACCTTGTGAAATACTATTTGAATGCACCGATGCATTGGAAGAGTTGCTTGAAACATTCAAGGCTGCAAAGGACAAGCCTCATGCATCTTGGGCAAGGGAAGAAAACCCAAACCCAAACCCAGTTGAGGATGAGGAGCAAGAAAAGAGAGCTCTGGAGACTCCTAAGAAGACTCAACTCCATGAGGATTGTTTGACGTCTGCTGACAGATGCCAATGTCAAAGGAATCAACAGAAAGAGAATGCAAATGGGAAGGATAAAGATGCAGAAAATCAAGGAAAGAAAAATGATCAATCTGGAGAACAAGAGGGGACCGATGACTCAAAGATGCAGAAAGATGAGTGAATACCTTCAACTCTCACTAGATTTTTACATGGCATTCAACTTTAGAAGGGCTCTACAGCCTTACTGTAATCAGAATTTTGTAGTCCAGACTCTAGAATTTGTTGTGGCCACTTATATACAGGTCCTTGTTTCATGCAACCAAATTTAATGTTTTATATTTCAAAATCTTTGGCTCGAGGTCATGGTTTTGGAAGTGTTTTTTTTATTATTTATCAATCAAACAGTCAATTACTCCTAAATCTTACATATGTATCCAAGAGCTCTCGGTATTTCTGCTTATTTTGTTTATTACAGATTCATTGCTTCAAGAGTTTGCATATTTCTCAGTGCTTTTGTAGGATTCTTTGGATCGTGTTAATGTTTTATGTTTAATTTATAATTTCCTTTGATATCTACTTGGTCTGCATTGAAAAATGAGTTTAATCAGAATTTCAGCCAAATATTTAATCAAGTATGTGTTTTACAAATCTCATTTCTGAGTAAGCAGTCCTGAGCATAAGCTTCATAGGCTTATTGGGTTTATTAAATCTTCTTGTGTTCAGTAGCTTCATTTTACACAGGTTGATATTTAAACTTGTCAAGATAAATTATTCTATAACAAATTTACATATATTTTAGAAATTTTCAAGGAGCTTAATGGGGTTTAGTCAAAATTATTTTGAACACCCTCCTTAATTGATCTCTGTTTGAAACAAAGAAAAACTATGTATGTCTCTTTCCCTGCCATTTGGACTTCCTTATTCATATGGTTCAATCCATGAAATTAACATGAATTATTCAAGAACTCTAGTGGTTGTTGGGAGCTTTACATTAGACATATTTTGTGTTCATTTTGCATTGTCTATTGCAATATGTCAATGGTAGAATCTTACACATTCTTTCTCCATTATGTAGAATCTTACACATTCTTGCTAGGTTGTGTTAATGTTCGGGGGGTTTGAGGGGGGTAGGTAGGCCCCCTCTACAGGGTCCAGGGCAGTGCCCCGGGAAAATTTTTGTTTGGACCGTATAATAGGTTGGGCGAACCTACCTATGGTTTTTGGTCCATGGTTTTGGATGCGATGGTTTTCGATCAATGGTATTGGATGCTTTGGCATGTATAAATATGTATTGTAACATTGAAAGGAACATAATGAAAAATCAAGCTGGTAGTCCTTGTTTTCAGATCCATGGGAATATCTCTGTGCATATGTGTTTTATGTGTTTTGCTCTCGCATTGTTTATTTTCTTTGTTTTAGAATTCGTATGCAGGTAATTTCTGTACAGGGTTAAAACCTACATTTGGTGTCAGAGTTGTTTTGGCTTCAAGGGGACGCCTTTGTTGCTGAGGGGTTTCGCTCGGGCCTGTGGTAGACCCTGTTCAGTGGGAGATCTGCGAGATCGATTCTGGTGGTGAAAGAATATGGTGAGCAACGAAAAGATAGAGATTGAGAAGCTCAATGGTCAAAGTTTTGAGTTGTGGAAACTCAAGATGGAGGATATGTTGGTGGATAAAGAGTAGTCGATCGTGGTAGATCCGGGTACTAAACCAACGAGACTGACCGATGAAGAATGGAAGAAGTTGGATCGTAAGGAAAAGAGCACAATACAATTGTGTGTCTCAGATTCAGTATTGCTGAATGTATCAGGGGAAGCTACGACGAAGGCTCTGTGGGACAAGTTAGGGACTTTGTACCAATCTAAGTCTCTAGTGAATAAACTATTCCTGCGGAAAAAGCTGTATAACCTGAGGATGAAAGATTGAGACTTGGTGACAGAGCATCTAAATGCGTTTAGTACTGTGGTAAGTCAGTTATCATCTGTTGATATTAAAATTTTAGATGAAGATAAGTGCATCAGTCTGTTGCGTTCTCTACCAGATTCATGGGATAGTCTAGTTATTGCAATAGGTAGCAATGCAACTGCTTTGCAGTTTGATGAAATAGTCTCAGCGTTGTTGACGGAGGAGATGAGATGGAAAAATATGGACAACTAGAATGGTGATGCCTTGTCTATACGAGGATGGTCCAAAAATAGAAACAAAAATAAGTCATCGAGTGGGAGATCTAAATCTAGAGGGAGATCTAGATCTCCAGGAAAACCTATAAAGGTGGTGTGCTAGAAATGTGGAAAGGAAGGGCACTTCGGAAGGGATTGTAAATCTAAATCTCTTGATAAAGGAAAGGCATCTGATGATGCTCCTTCTGCAGAGGTGAAAACTACCTCAGATGAAGGTGGGGATGTGTACTTGGCTTCTTCAAGTACACATGTAGATCTTGAGGCATGGTTAATTGACTCAGGTGCATCCTTTCACTTCACTCCCCTTAGAGAGTGGTTCTGTGAGTATGAGAAATATGATGGTGGTGATGTCTTCTTAGGAGAAGATAGGAAGGCTAGAATCATTGGTCATGGAAAAGTAAAGTTGAAGTTGCACAGTGGAAGGGTTAGAACCCTTCCGGGTGTTCTGCATATTCCTACATTGGCCAGAAATGTGATTTTTGTAAGCAAGTTAGATGATGCAGGTGTAAATATAGTGTTCGAGAAGGATACCAACAAGATGGTTTGAGGAGCACTGGTATTGATTCGGGGAGTTCGGATTGGAACTCTGTACAAGTTGCAAGGTAGCACTGTTGTTGACGGGTGCAATAGTTCTATGGTTCCTCAAAATGGAGCAGAAAATTTAGTGGTCTCTGGAGAGAAGACCATGCTGTGGCATCAAAGGCTTGGACATATTGGAGATAAGGGCCTTCGAATACTTCATGGTAAAGGTATGGTAGAAGGTATAAGTAATAGCTCTCTGTATTTTTATTTCTGTGAAAACAGTGTATATGAGAAGCAGAATCGGGTGAGTTTCCCCTCTGATGGTAAGAGGACGAAAAAGATATTAGAGCTTATGCACACTCATGTGTTTGGACCTGTGAAAGTTCCATCATTGGGTAAGTCTGTGTACTATGTATCATTTATAGATGACTTCTCAAGGAATACATGGATATATTTCCTTAAGAAGAAATTTGAAGTCTTTGATAGGTTTAAAGAATTTAAGGCTCTGGTGGAAAATGTGAAAGAGAAGAAGATAAGGGTGCTGAGAACAGATAATGGTGGAGAATTTTACAGCAAGGAATTTGAAGAATTCTGTAAGAAGTGTGGTATAGCATGGCAGAAGACTACTCCATATAAATCTCATCAAAATGGAGTCACAAAAAGAATGAACAAGACGTTGATGGAAAGGGCAAGAAGCATGCTCAGTGGTGCCGAGTTAGGATAGGAACTCTAGACAGAGGCGGTGGATATTGCATGTTACTTGGTCAACAGGTCACCTTCATCACCATTGGAGGATAAGACTCCACACGAAGTATGGATTGGTAAGAAACCCTCTCTTTGACATTTGAGGGTGTTTCGATGTGATGCATATGTACATGTTACAAAGGAGAAATGAACCAAGTTGGATAGCAAATCTGAAAAGTGCATCTTTATTGGGTATAAGGATGGTTTAAAGGGTTATAAGCTTTGGAACCCAGTAACAAGGAAGGTTGTGTACAGTCGATATACGGTTTTCAGAGAGGTGAAAGATGTTATTAAACAAGAAGTCCAACCAAAGGAACCTGTGAAGATAGAGTTTAAACTAAAGGAGGAAGAATCGGACTATGTAGCAGAGGAGGAACCAAAAGATGAAGAGCCACAAACTCCAGCTATGAGAAGACCAGTTCGAGAAAGAAGCCAGCCAGAAAGGTATAGTCCATCTACTTTCTGTTCAAATTTTTCTTTGTCTGTTACTGATGATGATCCTATAACTGTGAAGGAAGCAGTGGATTCAGAGGATGGAAAACTCTGGAAAGAGGCCATGGTTGATTAAATGGCATCTTTGCACAAAAATGAGGCTTGGGATTCGGTGGAGTTGTCGGCTGGAGGGAAACCCATTGGCAGCAAATGGGTGTTCAAGAAGAAGACAAATGCAGAAGGGTATGTGGAGAAATACAAAGCTCGGTTGGTAGAAAAATGTTATCCCCAGGTGTTGGGAATTGATTTTGGTGATATTTTTTCTCTTGTTGCCAAGGTAACTTCTATTAGATTACTTTTATCTGTTGTTGCTTCTTTTGATTTTGAGGTAGAACAGATGGATGTGAAGACAACATTTCTTCACAGGGAATTTGGAAAGAAATCTACATGAAGCAACCTTAAGGCTTGCGGTGAAGGTACGAAAGAACTGGTATGCAAGTTAAAATAAGTTCTGTCATGGGTTAAAAAGTCACCAGGATGTGGTATCCGAAATTGATGCATTTATAGGACTGGCTTCACCAGAACAAGAAGAATCACTATGTGTTTTAAATTAATTAGTGACCATGTTATTTACAATTTCTGGTTTGTATGTGGATGATATGTTGATGGTTGGAAATGACAAAGAAATTATCCAGGATTTGAATACCCAATTGTCCTCCAAATTTTACATGAAAGATCTCGGTGCTGCAAACTATATTTTGGGCATGGAAATTAAAAGAGATCGGGCAAAGAGGAAGCTTTGGTTAAACCAGAGGAAGTATGTCGAGACAAGAGTGCAGAGGTTTAATATGCTGGACAATAAACTGCTGAAGGTTCCTATTCCTGTAGTTGTGAGGTTATCTGCTGAACAGTGTCCCAAGACACAAGAAGAGGAAGAGGACATGTCCCGTGTTCCATATGCAAGTGCAGTCAGTAGCTTGATGTATGCAATGGTTTGTACTAGACCAGACATTGCACATGGAGTGGGAGTATTCAGTAGGTTTATGTCAAAACCAGGGAAGGAGCACTGGATAACAGTGAATCTGGTTTTTAGATATTTGCGTGGCACTAGTGATTAAGGTTAGTGCTACCAAGGAAGACCAGGATTAGACAGAGTGTTGGATATTCGTGGCTTTGTTGATGCAGACTAGGCTAGAGATATAGATCAGAGAAGATCTACAAGTGGGTATGTGTTTAACCTATTTGGAGGTGCAATCAGTTGGATGAGTAAGAAACAATCTATAGTGGCACTATCAACTACGAAAGTAGAATACATGGCAACCACTCATGCAAGCAAGGAAGCAGTTTGGTTGCAGAGATTGTGTTAAAGTATGGGGTTAGTAGAGGGAGCTATAAGGATAGACTGTGATAGCCAAAGTGCAATTTTCTTGGCAAAGAACCCTGCTTATCATTCAAATACAAAGCACATTGATGTTCAGTATCACTTTGTGAGGGATATGATAGAAGACAAAAAGGTGTTTCTGGTAAAGGTGGACACTTTGAAGAATACTGCAGATGCATTGACAAAATCTGTGATCTCTGAGAATTTCTCTTGGTGTAGAGAAACAATGGCCATTTCAGGGCTAGAAGAATGACTAAGCTCTCCTGTGGCCCCCTTTGGAAAGAAAACAACAAGTGGGATATTCTTGGGTTGTGTTATATTCTTTCGATGAACCTACCTATGGTTTTCGGTCCATGGTTTAGGACGTGATGGTTTTCAGTCCATGGTATTGGATGCTTCGGCATGTATAAATATGTATTGTAACATTGAAAGGAACATAATGAAAAATTAAGCTGCTAGTCCCGGTTTTGGGATCCACGGGAAAATCTCTGTGCATATGTGCTTTATGTGTTATACTCTCGCATTATTTATTTTCTTTGTTTTAGAATTCGTATGCAGGTAATTTTTGTACAATGTTAAAACCTACATCTTTCTTTCTTGTCTAGAATATAAACACCATAGCCAACTCTATGAACAAATCAGGAATGCTTGATATTATCAGAAAATCAAGAAATCTTGCTATTATCAGAAAAATCAAGAAAGATTGGTATCATCAGCAAATCAAGAAATCTTGGTAAAGTGAGGTTGATGTAATGAAGGTTCATTATCAATTCTACCAGTAAATCACCTCTGACAAATAAGTGACTCGATGGTAACATGTTAATTCCAGAAATAATGTAAACACACACACTAGACAGTAATGTATTATAACCACAACATCGAAAAAAAACCAAAGTGTTATAACCACAACATCCCAAAAATATTTTAATCAACAAATATTTTGACTGTTTAATAAAAAAATGCTTAAAATTTACATTTTCTAATAATATTAGTTTTTCTATTGGTTTTACTCTTTTCTTTCGCTGATAAAGACCTTACTCATATCCCCATGGAAAATGACAAGAGAAAAGGGACCTCAAAGTTATTTTGAATAGCCTCCTTAATTGATCTCTATTTGAAACAAAGCAAAACTATGTATCTCTCTTTTCTATCCATTTCGACTTCCTTATTCATATGGTTCAGTCGATGAAATTAACCTGAATTATTCAAGAACTGCAGTGGTTGTTCGGAGCTTTACATTAGACATATTTTGTGTTAATTTTTCATTATCTATTGCAATATGTCAATGGTAGAATCCTACACATTCTTTCTTCATTTATGTTGAAATTATTACATTGCAAGCTTTCGAAAGATTGTTCTTTTCTGTTATGATTCATCATATTTCTCACAAAATCTAAATCACTTATGGCCTAAACTGGTGTAAAGGCATTTCCTTACTATCAACATTATCCAAAATACTCAATGCTAACAAGAATAGGTCTGGTGTGAAGCTTGAGTAGCTAGTAGCTAACTATTTTTGGTGTGTTCTAAATTTTTTATAGAGAATAGCTTGTTGGTAACTGTGACCTCTTTCTCATATACACAAATGCCATTGCATGGTAGCGTGAAAAATTCAGTTCTACTATGATTCCTGACTCTTAATAACTCGGACCTCTTTCTCATATACCCAACTATCATTACACGGTGGTATAAAAGTTTGTTCTAATGTGAGTATATAATTAAATTTAGATTCACATTCACCAGTGTTTTTGTCTCCTTTATTAGTATGTAGAGATTTGTAAGTGCGTTGAATTTAACAAGTTTGTTATGATGTGAGTATATAATGAAATTTAGATACACATTCACCAGTGTTTTTGTCTCTGTCGTCAGTATGTAGAGATTTGTAAGTGTATTGAATTTAACAACTATGATTAGTATAAATTTATACTGATTCATTATCATCCCTTCATAGGGATATGCAAATGCAACAACAACATTAGATTATTATTCTTCTTACAAATCATAATCTCTTCATAGGATATGCCAAATTCCAATACAATAACAATGTTAGAGATATAGCCATTGCAATAACAGCGTTGTAAAAGAAAAAGCTTGAGATAGACCAGTACTGCAATGAAAGAGATACATATCCAATGCAACAACAATGTTGTAAAAGCAGAAGCAAGGACAATGCAGTTTTCACACTTCCCTAACCCGTTTTGAAATTCCAAGTGTCAAATTTGATGGTTTTCACACTTCTCTAACTTGTCTTCCTTGAAATTTCAAGGAAAGATCTTGACATTTTTACAAATTTTTAAACCATATTTGGTAGAAAATCACCCATGATGAACAATTTGCGGCAAATCAATCACCCCATGACTAACAATTTACCCATCAAATTCCATCCCTGCAACACAACCAATGGAACAACAATGTTGTAAAAGAAAAAAGCAAAAGCAATGACAAGGGTGGTTCTATGTATGAAAAGGCAAGGACAAAGGTGGTTCTATGTATGAAAATCTAAAACCAACTGCAAAAGATGGGAATAGTTTGATGTATGAAAAGCTAATTCCAAATTGGAATATACTGTTTCTAAAGAGGATCCCCTGCCCACCTGCCAATTATATTGGAAGATGCTTTTCTAAAAGTTCAAAAGATTATTCCATTAATCATATTTTATAAAAATCAACAATTTTAATATACACATTATTACACATATGAATATAACATTATTTTAAAAAAACCAATTGCTTAAACCAGAAGAACATGAAGTTGTTTTAATATTTTTGTGATAATAAGAGCCTCATGTATTGCAAATCTTGAACATTATTTTCAAACATATATTGAAATTAATGTTGGTTGGCCTGAAAGTCAAGTTATAAGGCATTATATGACATGTTATTGAAGTAAAACTTTTGACAAAACAACAAGTTAGGTGGTGGTTCTCCAAATTTCCACCACGTCCTTTTCCATTGAGTTGAGGTCCCTTTTTTCTTGTCATTTTCCATGGCGATATGAGTCAGGTTTTTATCAATGAAAGGTAAAAGTAAAAACAATGGAAAAACTAATATTATTAGAAAATGTAATTTTTAAGCATTTTTTATCAAACAGTCAAAATATTTGTTGATAAAAATATTTTTGGGATGCTGTGGTCATAATAATTTACTGTCTAGTGTGTGTGTTTACAGTATTTCTGGAATTAGCATGTTACCATCAAGTCACTTGTTTTTCAGAGGTGATTTTCTGGTAGAATTAATAATTAACCTTTGTTACATCAACCTCACTGATACCAAGATTTCTTGGTTTGCTGATGATACCAAGCTTTCTTGATTTTTCTGATAATACCAAGCTTTCTTGATTTTCTAATAATATCAAGCGTTCTTGATTTGTTCATAGAGTTGGCTATGGTGTTTATATTCCAGACAAGAAAGAAAGAATGTGTAATAATCTACATAAATGAAGAAAGAATGTGTAAGATTCTACCATTGACATATTGCAATAGACAATGCAAAATGAACACAAAATATGTCTAATGTAAAGCTCCCAGCAACCGCTGGATTTCTTGAATAATTCAGGTTAATTTCATGGACTGAACCATATGAATAAGGAAGTACCATTGGCAGGGAAAGAGACATACATAGTTTTCCTTTGTTTCAAACAGAGATCAATTAAGGAGGTTGTTCAGAATAGCTTTGACTAAACCCCATTAAGCTCCCTGAAAATTTCTAAAATGTATGTAAATTTGTTATAGAATAATTTATCTTGACAATTTTAAATATCAACCTATGTAAAATGAAGCTACTGAACACAAGAAGATTTAATAAACCCAATAAGCCTATGAAGCCTATGCTCAAGACTGCTTACTTAGAAATGAGTTCTGTAAAACACATCCTTGATAAAATATCTGGCTGAAATTTTGATTAAACTCATTTTTCAATGCGGACCAAGTAGATCTCAAAGGAAATTATAAATTAAACATAAAACATTAACACGATCCAAAGTATCGTACAAAATCACTGAGAAATATGCAAACTCTTGAAGCAATGAATCTGTAATAAACAAAATAAGCAGAAATACCTAGAGATCTTGGACACATGTGTAAGATTTAGGAGTAATTGACTATTTGATTGATAAATAATAAACAAAACACTTCCAAAATCATGACCTTGACCCAAAGATTTTGAAATATAAAACATTAAATTTGATTGCATGAAACAAGTTCTTATATATAAGTGGCCACAACAAATTCTAGAGCACTACAACAAAATAGGCAATTTGCGCCAGATTTAGCACCAGATTTTAGTGCATATTTTTCTTAATTGGGATGAGCAGCCTGGCGCTAAATCTGGCTCTATTGTACAATTTTTAAAGCATCCTTTTTTGCACCAAATTTTGTGTCTTTTTTTACGTCAAGTTTTGCATATTTTTTTATGCCAAAATTTCCATCATTTTTTGCACCAAGATTTTCATTTGGTTTTACAACATGTTTTGCTTCTAGTTTTGTGCCATTTTTTGCATCTATTTTTGCATGATTTTTTGCTTCCTCTTTTGTGGAATTCTTTGCTTCTAGTTTTGTGTCATAAATTGCATTGAGTTTTACACCATCTTTGGCATCTGATTTAGTGCCTTTTATTACATCCAGTTTGTGCCAATTTTTGCATCTGGTCTTATGCCATTTTTTGCTTCTAGTTTTGTACTTATTTTTACATCTATTTTTGCACTAGTTTTTCTGCCTTTTTTTACACCATTTTTTCCGTCCAATTTTGCACCGATGTTGAATCTGATTTAGTGCCAAACTTTGCATCCATTTTTGCATTTTATTTATCTCCCTTTTTTGCATCCTATTTTGCACCAATTTAGCATCATTTTTAACACCATTTCTTGCATACTTTTGGGCATATAAATTTGCATCCTATGTTGAACCATGTGTTGCATCCACCTTTGCATCCCATTTTGTGTCTATTGTTTTTGCACCAAGTTTTGAATGATTTGTTGCACCTTATTTTACATCCAATGTTGCATTTCAATTTGCATGCAAATTTGAACCATTTTTATGCCCATTTTTGCACCATTTCTTCCTCTTTTGTGTCCAATTTTGCACCATTTTTTATGTTCAAATTTGCATCCTTTTTGGTATCTAATTTTGCATCCTTTTTGGCATCCAAATTTGCATCCTTTTTTTTGCCACATTTTATGTCCACATTTGCATCTCATTTTGCACCTAGATTTTAGTTTGAATTTTCATCTAGTTATGCATCATCTTTTACATCCTTGGTTTCACCCTTTTTTAGTCCCATTTTGCATCTTATTTTGTGTCTTTTCTTACATCCTTTTTGCACCTAGTTTTTCATCCTAATTTTACACCATTCTTTGCATCCTCATTTTGGTGTCCTTTTTTGCATCCTTATTTGCGCTGAATTGAGTGTCATTTCATATGCCCTATTTTGTTCCCTTCTTTATGTCTAGTGTTGCACGCTTTTTTAGTTTTACTGTAAAACCCTTTTTGTGTCATTGTTTGCATCTTGTTTTTATGGCTAGTTTAACATCCAATTCTACTCCCAATTTTGCATCCAATGTTACATCCACTTTTGGCTTCTTGTTTAGAGTTTTAATTTTATTTCCATTTTTGACCCCCTCTATGGGTTCATTTTACTAATTTCATTTACATAGTGAAATATGTTAAAGTTTCTAATTATCATTCTGCTGTATGATTTAATGCATGGTTAGATGAACATAAAGCCATCTCACTTTATCCCAAAAACCTTGGATAGACCAATTAAGAGAAAGGTTGTTCTAAGGCTCAAGATTCTTAGTAAATCAAGATGTAGAGTATAGATTAAGAAAAAGAGAAGGAATTCTTGTGAGTCCTCGCATGCAGGTCTTCTTGGAGTTTTCAGTATAGATAGGAAGCACTCCTAGCTAGCTCCAAAGTTTGGTCCTACACATAAGAGAAAAAATAAAGCAACCTTCATAGCATAATATCTTGATAATCGAAAATATCAGAAACGTATAAATATTATTGAATAAATAAGTATAAACCAAAATCTCATACATTCATTAGTTAATTAGAATAAGTAAAGAATGAATAGAAACATATGGAAGGAAGAACAACTGATCTATATTAATAAAGGAGTTGGAGGAAAGTTACAACAATCATATGTAGTTGCAGCAACACCTCCCCAAACTCCTAGCTCCAAAACTCTCCATCTCAAGATAGATCTCAGCAGCGTGACAATACAAGAATTCCCATCATTTTCTCAATGGCCAAGCCTCCAATATATAGGAAAGTGAAGGCTATGAAGATTTCCCAAATTCCTCATTAGTTCAATTTGGGAAAAATCTTTTGGTCGAATAATGTTTCCTCATATAAAAATGGCCTTTTCCACTTTTTAGATGCTTTTGTGCTTAGGAAAAAGCTTCCCATGCTTTATGGCTCTTTCCCACTTTTGTATGCTTTTATTTTTTAGGAAAAAGCTAAAGATGAGGATAAAGAAATCACATTCCACCATATGAGTTTTTGAAAGTGAACAAGAGTGTCAAATTCAAATTTTAGTTTGCTTATGCTTTAGTTTTTTTTAATCGATATTTAGTTTTAGTATTTTTTTATTTTCTAAAAAAATATATTTAGTTTTTGTATTTTTTTCTATAAGAAAAACTATATTATGTTTTTATAAAAATGGATTTTAAACATTCCACTCATGCTAAATTTGTGATTTTATGATAGGAGTTTAAATTATATATAAAAAAGTAACTTAATGCCATGTGTTGTGTCGTTGAGATGGGTATTATACATCTCTTCGTTGCTAAGTTATAGAATGTGCTCGGGTTTTCTTAGTTCAATAAAACTAATTATGTTCTTCATTATATCTTGAAATGTTCATCTTGAACCTAATAAAACAATAAAGTTCAAATAGTTTTGCCTTTGTCCTTTGTAGATGTTTGTCCCCATCAATCTTGGTCCTAATAGATTAATTGTCTTATGGTGGCCTTGATTGGTCACTTCCATTAGTTGCATGCTTTATTGTTTTCTGTTAGTGACATTTTTAGGCTTGATAATTTGTTATTTAATTTATCAAAACGTGTTATTGTCCATTTTATTGTTAAATATTAATACTAAATATGTTGGTTTTTTACCATGGTTTAGCAAAACGTTCCCAAAAGGTTTATAGATTGTATTTTATAATGCAATGATTCATTGCTTGATGAAATTGTTTTGGATTTTTTTTTTAATGATTCATTGGTTAATGAAATTGTTATGGATATTCTTTTTGGTATATTAAATTGTATGTGATAAAATCAAAAGTCACCTCTTTTTTAGATTTTCATTGGTCAATTTCCCTTAAGGCCATCAAGTTCACCATTTAGTCCCAGGTTAAGGAAGTATAGGAGTCATGAAGTAGAATTGTCCAAGCACATAAATCTTGAGACATTTTTTTTAGTCACATTATACTTCCTTTCTGTGTAAATTCTCGATGAAAATAGTCTCACGGAACATGAGGGGACTCAATAGTAAAGGAAAACAAAGACTCCTAAAAGAAAAATGGTACACAGAGCACCCATCAATAATTTTGTATAAGAAACAAAAATATTAAGTGAGGTTCTACCTCATATAATTAGCAAATGGGGGGAGGAATTTCCAAGTAGTAGTGATTGATTCTTAGAGATACTTGGGTGGAATGGTTATTATTTGAAATGATCAGGACATCAAGGTTACCAATATGTTTACCTCTTTTCGCATTATGGCAATACAATTTTAGTTAATTGATATCGAGGACTACTACCATGTATCTAATGTCTATGACTCCAATATCGCAAATAAAAAACCTCTATTTGTCAATTCTATTTCTAGCACAAGTGATTTATACTCCCCATCTCCATGGATTATTGGCAGTGACTTCAATATTATCAAGTGTCTCGAGGAAAAGAATGGATGAATCACAATATTTAACAAGATATTTTGTAAGTTATACCATTAAAGCCATAAAGTAGTCTCCATTAAAGTTGTCAAGCAATAAGTATCCAACCCATACATGTGGATCAATGAGACATAATACATGTGTGTGTGGTGACTAACTTAATACATTGTTCTAATAACTCCACAAACTTATGTATTTCACTCCATCACATAAATTGACAATAGTGTGACCTAAGTAAACCAAGAGTAGACATGAAACCCTTAGGCAACAAACATTCCCTATATCCTCAATTAGGTGCTTAAATGATGAAGTGAAAATGCACGGGGAAAGAGGATTTCATGATTTAACCATCACAAACATGTGATCAAGTGTGACTAGGAGTGTATATATTCATATATTTTCCAAAGAGGGAGTGAATACATGAGCTACCATTCATTGGGCCTTATGTTTCTTTCTTTTTCTTTTTCTTATATATAGGAATTAGGGAATAAGGTTTTCATAAGTTTGGCACAACTCATAGATATAACATTTACATGAATTTTCACTTCAACCATAGAGTTTAGACTTAGATAGATCATTATAGTGTATCTTTAATGATTTTGGCTTTCACTTTTTGATTTTATTTCATCACAAATGACAAAAGGGGAAATATTTTTCCACAAATCTATGAATGCTTAATCATAAAGGCATCAGGAGATGAAAACAAATTAATGATGTTATTCTCTATGAAAATGATGGGTATTCTTGAGAAACTCTTATGCTTGTGGATGTCTCCTCTCTGATTGAGAGGGGGTGAGGGTAGACACCATATTATCCATGTGTCGTGTACTATGGCTAGGACTAACAGTCGTAAGCCTAGTAAAGACACCAGTAGGGAGAATGGTGGATTGGATAAACATCTGGGACCAATATTCCTTGATAATTTGTACTTTGACTAGGACTAACCACCATAAGTCAAGTACATTAATCCAAGATAAGAATAGTCATGAGGATTGACATTTCCTAGTCTCAAATATTATGATAGTGGATTACGAAATGATCATGTGAGGACATACCTGGTGAACATCCTGGTGGGGTAAGTGCCTAGAGAGGCAGTGGTGTCCAAATTTATGCCTCTTAACATTGTGCTTTGATCTAATGGAGAGATAAACTTATTAGTCAAGGCCTTGCTATTTTGAAAATGTTGGCTATGATGATGTAAATCATCATTGATGCTTATCAATCAAGATCCCTTCTTACTTGAATATTTCAACTTGAGAGTACTTTTTGCTGTCGTTATGAGTACCTCCCTAGTTTAGAGGGAGGGTCATCATCTTCATTATCGCCATCATCACCACGATCATCGTCATTATTATTGTCATCATTTCATTATCGTCATAATCACCATTCATGTCTTCATCATCATCATCATGATTATGGACATGTTCATCAATTGTTCATAATTATAGGTATCGTAAGAAATATCATAAACCCAAAAAATGTTACGAGTGCTCGAAAAGGGTTGTTAGGACACATAATATATGCAAGAGAAAAAACAACTTTATTTTTTAGAGATGATTGATGATGATCATCATCACTACCATTATCATCGTCATTATAATTATCATCATCCCCATCTTCATAACTAATATAATTTTTATCACAATTTTTGTCATCTTCATCATGAACATCATAATCATCATTCATGTCATTATTGTTGTTTATTATGACCAAGATGAAAATAATGATAATGCTGATTAGATGATGATGACTTGGAAGACGACATCAAAGATAATTATTATGATTATGACCATGACAACATTTAAAAATTGGGAAGAATGGCCAAGGTCATTAGCATCGTCATCATCATTGTCATTGTAACCCCCATCGTCTTTATCATCATTGTCATTATCATAACAATAGCAAGTCATGTCATCATCATCATCTTCATTATCACCATCATCATAATTATTGACATTGTGATCAGTTGTTCATAATTTTCAATGTCATAAGAAATGTCAACAATGCAAAAAATATGATGTGTGTTGGAAAAGGGATGCAAAAATGAAAAAAAAAATGGGGGTAAAAATAGAAATAAAATTGGATGAAAAGTGGACACAACAAAAGTAGATGCAAAACAAGACACAAAAGTGGATGAAAAAGTAGATGCAATAGTTGATGCAAACCTGAAAACAAAATAGGATTCAAACATGGATGAAAAAGTGGAAGAAAATATGGGAACAATAGTAGGCATAAAACTTAGCATGAATTGTGGTGAAACAAATGTGGATACAACAATGAATGTAAAAAAAAAATAGACACAAACTTGAATGCAAAAATGAGGAAAACTTGGATGCAAAAAGGGATGTAAACATGGGCCAAACATGGGTGCAATAGTGGACAAAAAATTAGTTGCAAAATTGGACGAATCAAAAGTGGATGTAAAAGTAGATTCAAAATGGGATATGCAAAAAACATAAACAATATTTGATGCAAACTTGGACACAAAAGAGGATGCAAATGTGGATGCAATAGTGGAAGAAAATGTGGGTTGCAACGATATGCATGAGATATGACACAAATAATAGAACAACAAAAGTGAATGACAAATTGGATGTAATAATAGACACACAAAAAAGATGCAAACTTTGATGCAAGACAAGATGTTATAAGGGATGTAAAAGT
>APFE030876322.1:181744-217372 GCA_000404065.3 Pinus taeda | reverse complement strand
ATATTTGATGCAAACTTGGACACAAAAGAGGATGCAAATTTGGATGCAATAGTGGAAGAAAATGTGGGTTGCAACGATATGCATGATATATGACACAAATAATAGAACAACACAAGTGAATGAGAAATTGGATGTAATAATAGACACAGAAAAAAGATGCAAACTTTGATGCAAGACAAGATGTGATAAGAGATGTAAAAGTGGATGAAAACACGGGTGCAACAAGAGAAACAAAATTGGATGCAAAATATGGATGCAATGGAAGTACATGCAAAAGAAGATATAAAATGAGATGTAAAAGCCAACACAAAAGTGGATGCAAAAATAGATGCAATATTTTATGCAAAAGAGGATGAGAAGATGGATGCAAAATTGGAAGCAAACGTGGGTGCAATAGTAATTACAAAACATGGCATAAATTGTATCACAACAATAGTGGATGTATTGATTGATGCAAAAAACGAAGCAAATGAAGATGCAAAATAAGATGAAAAAAGGATGTAAAAGTGGGCGTAAACATGGGTGCAACAATGGATGTAAAATAGGATGCAAAAATTGATGCAACAAAATTCGATGCAAAAGTAGATGTATTATGAAACACAAAACCTGATGCAAATTTTGACGCAAAAGTGGATATAAAAAGGGATGCAAAAATAGATGTAAAAGTTGATGAAAACCTAGATGTATATGAGGATGCAATCGTGAATGAAAATTTAGAAACAAAAAAGGGTGCAAAGGGAGGTGTCAAACTAGGTGAAAATTATGGCACAAGAAAAATGGATGCAATAGTGGACACAATAATAGATGAAAAAGAGGATGTAAATATGGATGCAAAACAAGATGTAAAAGTCAATGCAACAAAATTACATGCAAAATTAGATGCAAAACTAGACACAAAGCTCGATGCAAAACTTGGCACAAAGGGGATGCAAAAAAATATGCAAAAATGGATGTGAAAAATGATTTTAAAAATGATGCAAAAGAGGATGCAAGAGATGATGCAAAATTTGATGCAAGTGTAGGTGCAAAAAGTGGATGCAATAGAGGATACAAAAGTTGGTGAAACAAAATTAGGTGCCAAACTTGATGCAAAACATGGTGCAAAGGATGGCACAAAACTTGGCATAAAACCTGGCATAAAACTTGGTGTAAAATCTGGTGCAAAACCTCTTACAATACTTGGTGCTAAACTTGATGTAAGACTTGGTGCAAAACTCGGTGCAAACTTTGCATCAAGTTTCACACCATATTTTATAAATGGACACAAATAGCACCAAAAATCAGTTCTAGACACAAAAAAGGAAGCAAAAAGGGATGTTAATCACAAGGTTTTGTTGTAGTGGAGTCTGGACTACAAAATTGTGATTACAGCAAGGCTGTAGAGCCCTTCTAAAGTTGGCTGCCATGTAAAAATCGAGTGAGAGTTGAAGGCATTCACTCAGCTTTCTGCATCTTTGAGTCATCAGTCCCCTCTTGTTCTCCAGATTGATCATTTTTCTTTCCTTGATTTTTTGCATCTTTATCCTTCCCAATTGCATTCTTTTTCTGTTGATTCCTTTGACATTGGCATATGTTAGCAGACGACAAATAATCCTCATGGAGCTGAGTCTTCTTAGGAGTCTCCAGTGCTCTCTTTTCTTGCTCCTCATCCTTAACTGGGTTTGGGTTTGGGTTTTTTTCCCTTACCCAAGATGCATGAGGCTTGTCATTTGTAGCCTTGAATGTTGCAAGCAACTCTTCCAATGCCCGGGTGGCATTGCAATAGTATTTCACAAGGATTTCGCTAACATATGTAGGTGTCATCTAGGCATCTTCAATAACCTGCTCCAGTTTTGGAAACAGATGTTGTTTCTCAATCCCTAGATAGTTTTTCACCAAACTTTTCAAGGCAGGGAATGTGCAGAATGACATGAAAATGTGCATGTCCATCCTTGTTGATCTCGACAGTGCAGGGTCAAGTTTCTCTACATGATTGGTAGTGAAAAAAAAGATTCTCTCACTAACACAGCATGACCAAAGCCTATCTATGAAATTAAGCAAGCCAGATAGGGTAACTGAATTGTTGTTCTCATCAGGCCACTGCATTGGAGATCCTGCCATAACAGATTCCACTCTAGTGGCTGGTTTTTTTGCACGGCTTGAGAGATTCAATGAGAAGTAAATATCCTCAATAACAATAATAGACTTGTTGGTGGTCTTTATCAGAAGATTCCTCAACTCTCCATTTGTATGGACATTAGTGAGCTCCAGATCATAGATATCATATCCCAAATGATTGGTCATAGCTGCAATCATGATATATTTGCCTCTTCCTAGAGGCCCATAAAGAAAATACCGTCTCTTCCAGGCTCTTCCTCTATTCTGATAGAACTCTTTGCCTTTGGCAAAGGCCTCAAGATCTTCTATGATTTCTGCTTTCCTAGCAGGATCTAGAGCCAAAGTATTGAATGTGCTCGGATGTTTGAAGGGCACTGATTCCCATGGCTGAGTCCTTGAATCCATACCTCCTCCTTTAGAATTTGTGTACAGCAAGTGCTCCTAATTATTTCTTCTGATCTCCAAGGCATGCTCCATTATATGCTCCAGATATTAATTCAGGCTCCGCTCCTTGTCATTCTTGTGTATACAAAGAACGAATCCTCTCTTCTCTTCTAGGAGAGGCCTCCATGAAAATGACTGATTTTACCTTTGGGTTATAGGTTGCTCCCACCATATGCTCACTCCTTTGTATTTGTTAACAATCGTATCATTGTTGGAAAGGTTGAATGTGAAAGAGCTCGAGTTTTTAGCTCTGCTGAGATTAACTCTTCGTTCTAAAATGGATGGAGTATTGCTCAGTTGAAGTTTCACCGTACTATAAAGATCGTTGGTATTCTGGTGAGCAGGCGCCCAGTTGAGCCCCGGAGTGAGTGAGTTGCAGGGCCAAGTCGAGTTGGTTAAGGGAGCAGCCCGCGATTTGCAAAATTTTGAATTGGAATGCACATTAACTCTCTATGGCGCGGATTCTATCAGTGAGCTCCAATCCAATCAAATCATGGAATGGTGGTGGAGCTCGCGGAGGGTGGTGGTGGCAAGCTTGCAGAGGGTGGCGAAGGGCAGAGGAATTGCCAACAGTCAGAGTTGGATGTTTTTCTGGGTAGCGACGGAAACCGGGCCATTCGTCCACCTAGTTAGACTACTCGTATAAGTGTTGCTTAGAGCCATGGTCTATATGACATAATGCAACTTTGAAATAGAATTCTTCTCATCATATGACTGTTGCAGGTCATAACTACTCTCGAAGAGGTCGAGTCTTTGAAGAATGTTGAGCACAAGTTTTGATTATGTGGATGGTGTTCAGAGAGCATCGAATTCGAAGAAGCAAACTGATAGAAATTTCTACCAAGTAATGGTCAAGGGAGGTCAACTATTAATTCAATTGCTACCAAGCCCTTGTTCCCTAGTGAAACTCACTTCAAAATGCAAAACTATATCATATTCCTTAAGAAAAAGTGAAAGTAAATGTAGAAAATTGGTCACCATTTTTTCAAAAATAACATTGGAAACATAACTTGTTTTGGCCACATAGAGTTTGTTTTTTAGAGTTTCCCTTTGCTTGCTAGATGAGTTTATTCACTGCTTGAAGAGGTTGAATTAGTCACAAAAGGGGGGAAGACTTTTCTTCATTTTCATTGCTGGTTGATTTTCTTCTTTGTTGGATCAAAGCTTCAGAGAAAGGGTTGAGTTTATTCATTCCTTAAGTCCATTGTATTCATACTAGCTACTACAGATTTACAACCCTATGTAAATATTGCCCGACAACACCATCCTTCATGACCTTCGAATCTCCAAAACTTTGTTAGATGACAAAATTCCAACCCTTTGGTCCCATTTTCACCTTCACTGCATCTGCAAGTTGTTCAATACATTGCAACATTGCTAATCATTCATCAACTCCAAATTGGATCTCTTTTGCAACATAATTTCTTCTCCAACAGAACCTTCTAGCACTTATATATGAGCATGGGTATTAGTTGATGAAGGAACCTTGTATCCCATGACTTTGTGACTTCACTTAAACTTTCCACCATCAACCATTAGTTTTGTTATCATTTGGATTACAAATAATAATATAGTCCATGCTTTTCTCTCTCTAAACATCATTTTTTTGCACTTTTCATTGGATTTTCATGATACAATAAAGTGTGATGGTTCATCACTTAAACGTACTAATTTACCTTTAGAACCCCTTATTAAAAATAAAATTGGCATTTCTATGTAATCCATCATATTAACTATAAATGTCTTAAGGAAAATTATCTTGTGAGGGTGAACCTCTTATATTCCCAAATTTGTTCATCAATGTTGTCATACAACATTTTATCTTTGAAAAGGGTTTCTTACTTTCTACCATATTCCTAGCTAAATTAGATAAAAACTATTATTCTCCCTGTAAGCAACCTTTGTAGGATAAGTTGTAAGATGTATTTCTCTCTTTCTAACGACTTCCTTCCCTTACGCATAACCATCACCATATTGACATAGTATAATTATCATCTCTTCTTGATGTTCTAGGATATTACCTCATACCTTCTAGAGCTACCAAAATAAATTGTCAAATATTTAGCTTAGTTCGTCACCTTATGGTTCACTAATGTTCATTATTACTAAGAAGGGTATTGATTCATGGAATTTTATCGTCAATTATTATGCTCACAATAAGGTCATTATTGAAAACTATTACATTTTACCTTGCAGTTATGATTTCTTGAAGCATGGTTTTATGAATTTAGACCTAACTATAGTTTATAATAATATATGCATAAATTATTTATATAACCAAAAAGCAAAAGTTTAAACTAAATTTTGTTCACATGCATTTTTGGTGATTCTGTCAGGCTCCACTAATTCCCCTACTACATTTTAGAAGCTACTTACCAACATTTTCCATCAACACATAAACCACCTTAGTGTGATTTATATAGAGGATTTCATGATTTCCAACCAAACACAGGATGGGAAATAACAATATATGGTCTTGGCGTTAAAGATATTAAAATATCACAAGATATAAGTGAAGTAGAACAACTACTTCCTTCAAAAACTCTAATCGATGTATTGTATTTTTTATTGATGAAGTTGGGATTTGTGATAGCCCTACCAAGGAACAAGCTAGTTCTAACTACCCTATAGCCACTATAGAAAAGAGACTAAGAATATTTCTTCAGGTCCTAAACTCTTAAATGGGTTCATGTCTCATATCTTAAATATTCCATCCTCAACATTATTTTAACAATTAATTTATTTTCATTTCAATAATTCATCCGAAGATAGTTTTCAAAATTTAAAGGCTACCTTGAGCTTTTATCCAAGTGTCCCATATTCCAATCTTATGGTAGCCTATAAGATTAAGATGGATTATTCACACTTAATGATTTTAATTGTACTGATATAGGGATTAAAATGTATGGCTTATCATTCTAAGACATTGGTTGAGGTAAAACTAAATTATAACATCTATGACAAAGAAGTTTATGCTTTGGTGAAAGATTTGAAGGTGCAACACCATTACACTCTAGGTAAGGAAATTATTTTACTTATCCTCCATATTTTTTTCATTTTTATTAATTCCAAATAAAAAATTCGAAAACATTTTCTAAATGTTGATTCCTATATCAAATAATTTCATTGGGCTCATAAACATAAAAAATAAAATTGGAACATGTATACACAAATTCTAAGTTTGAACACAGTATAGGTTCTCAACATTATAAATTGTATATGAGACCTAATGCCCTATGGACTATGCTATGATCATTTATTTAGAATGATTTGGTAGGAAATTAATTTTCCTATAGATGTTACCCAAATTTCCTTATTGTATTATTTCATTAGATACAAGAAGATGTATGAGTTGAACCAACTATGTCTTCTCAACATCCATAATTGTTTACTTCTTATTCATGATCTCCATGTTTCCTACTTAGGGTATAGAAAATTTTTCACTTTAAAAACCCTCAAACACCTTTATCTAAATTTTTTTGGTCCCTCTATAATGTTAAATTGAAACCTTGAATTTTACAATAAGTCCTAGATACTTTAAAATCATTTATCATTACAATAAAAAAGAAAAAATATTATTCTGAATGCCTACTATTAAAATCTTAATAATAATTGTCATTTCTTTTTTGAGGTTGTATTTTATTTTGATGTACTCCTTTACTATTTTTAACATCATTCTACTTATAACTACTTGTTCTGGGGAATAGTGTCTACATGTAGCTACTAATCCCACTAAGACTGGTAGCTATCCTAGAAACAAACAAGTTAAAACTACTTTCGCTTTCCTTATGAGAAGTAGATAAGAGGGGAACAAAGGACACCAACCTCAGTCTTGCGTCTAGTTCCTTTCTCGGTTCCTCTCCTTTCTAATAGATCTTTGCCGCTTCTTCTTCGTCTACCCAGCTTCAAAGAGCACATGTGGAATCAAAGCATCATAATACCATCGAAGAACAGAGATCTACAAACATAAGCAATACAAGACCAGATATGTATTGACCACACAAATGCATATATCATCAAACATACAAGAATGTGGAGGAAAACGTGAATAGATTTATTAATATCAAGAATAGCAAAGAGGATTACAACAATTTTTTCTGACCCAGCATCATCCTCCAACAAGAAATCCCTTCTTCACCTCATGTAAAGCTTAGATCACCCAACACTATGATGTTTCACCAGGAAACCAATATCACTTCCTTACAAGATACAGGATTCCACCCTCCAGATCTCTCTGATGAGGTATCCATATATAGATGATTGTAGGGGTGTGAGTCAGATTATGGGTTTTTTATTAGGGTCCTCTCTCTGATAGTTCTTGATTCCACTTGGAGATTGATGATCTCCTACCCATCCCTGGGCGAATTCAGAGAGGCAAGTGTCAAAGGAGAAGTTTATGGAAGATTCTATGATCCTCCACCTCGCAAACTGTCTCTGCCATTTGTCCATTCTCACCCATCGCACCCTACAGAAGGGCTTTCCAATATGCATCACACCCTTTACACTGAGAAGGTGATATGCATCGCACCCTCTACACTGGTCATTTTGTATGGTCCAGTTTTGACCAGTTCTGAGCCGTTTTCTGTGGAGAACTTCTGGGAGATGATGTAATCAGCTGACCTTGTTCCTTTAGGGAGTTAAGAAACACTTTTAGACAGTTAGGAGCCTTTGGTTTATGGAAATTTATGATTGGGGTTGCAGTGCCCAAAAATTTCTATAACAGTTGCCCCCTAAAGCATGAGGTCGTTAATCTTTTGATGTCGGGTGAAATGCTTTATCATGAGGATCCAAAGTTTTTTCAGGTTGGGAGGTGACTTGTAATAAGATACAATACAATACATTATCTTCATAATGCTTTTCATGATCTAGCTGAGGCAGGCATTCCCATGCTCAGATTTATAAATTCATTTTCATGTATATAGGACAGACAATCGTCTGTGTAGCAGACGAATGATTCAGACAGAGTCATCATCCTTTGATTCGGATGATCATCTGTTCGGAAATGATGTACATTTGATGTCTTTATATTCCTAAATATATCGTAGCCCGGATGGATGAAACTAGATCCGAGGTCTTCAAAACTCGTTCAATTTTCACTCAGAGTACATGTCGATCCATGTGAAATATGTTCTAGAGTCGAACATGGAAAGAAATTACCTAATTACCAGCCAATGATGTAAGCTACTAAGAGGCACGAGAGGAATCACCAATAATGACAATGACCCTCAAGGTACTACAGTACATTTTGCGTGATGTGAAAAAGGGACTTGACGTCGAACACCACGCAAAATCTCTCAATCAAATGCTATTTATGTAAACCTATCGCCGAAAGTGAGAAACTTGCCATTGAGGCATGCAAGCTTCAAAGTACTAAAAGGGGTTATTTCTAGGTCGACTTCTTAGATAATGAGCTGATGTCGCAAAGAAGTGACCCATCATAGGAGGCCCTTAATGAATCCCACATCTACGACATGGAACGGAGAAAATGATTTTGGAGGTGAAAATGATCTGTTGATATAGGGTTCAGGGTGGTAGTCATGAAAGAATAGAGCTTGAATGTATTACAACAGATGAGACATAGGTGAATTCTCTGAGCGACTTCCCTTGAACATACTAACGACATTGAAAATGGATTGATAGAATTAACCCGAAATATGGATGGTGTGACGGACCAATGGCAATTTTAATGGTGAATGGAATAACCCAACTCGACTCAGATTTGGAGTGAAAGTGTCATGTTCAAGAGCGACTTGCTACCGATAAAGTTTCTTCAAGTTTTCTTCCCAATTTTTCCCCAGTCATTGCTGACCAGTACCTCTTTATTTTTATCGATCTTGAGGAGGATAACATATGCTTGTTCTATAATCCACCCTTCAGGTGAACCCATCGATATGTTTTAACAAGCCTAGCGACAATGAAACTCATTCTCGTCCATTTGTACAAGTTTGTCGCTATTGGTTTTAACGAGTTTAACGACAATGATAACTCGGTCCTTTTTCATTTTTAGAGAGTCTCAAAATGGATGGAAAGTAAAATACAATGATTATTTTTTTTCATATAATCCTTTAAGTCCGAAAAAGCATAAAATAATATGAAAGTGATGAATTTTCGATAGTTTTAACGAGCCGAACAAGACAAGTGCTCGATCTTTTTGTGTAATAATCCCTCAGGTTGAAAAAGATTAAAATCTAGAGGAGGGATAGCACTTCTGATGACTTTAACGAGCCAGAGAGGCCAATCGCTCGACAATCTTTTCATATTTTACGAGTCAGGTGAAAAGAGCTTAAAGGAGACTTGTTTTTTGAGGAGCGAGGGATAATTTCGGGTAGCAGCTGGTTCCAGGTAAGGTCTGGAATTTTCCAATCATGGTAGCGTCACAAGGATGGCTAGCAAGATCACTCATCGCAACTGTTCCTCAAAAGGGTAAACAATCAAATGGAGGCATATGATCGGTTAAAAAAATGAAGGTGATGATGAGAACATGACCAAGGCTTAAAAGCTGATGATAATGCATTCATAGGTTAATTATTGGAAATTGGTTCATTTTTTTAATGAGCTTAAACTCTGGGAGAAACATTTGCTCATTGCTTATGTTTAATTTTTAACGAGCTTGAACTCCACGTAAAAACTACTCATGCTAGTCATATAATAAGGATATCTCATCTATAGATGCCATTTTTTATGGAGCTTGCACCTTTCAAAGCTTTTCCCTGGATCCTTTCTTTATGAAAGTTAGGAAACGACCAATCCTATGAGTTTACAGGGTTTGAGAATCTACAAACTAAGAAAATAAATTGTCTCTCTTCGCTTGCATGCAAAAATGTTTGCATGCCCCCGAGTATAGTGAAAAATTTCCTGGCTACCATTTAGAAATTCTTGTTTTGGCAAGACAGTTTCCATCCACATAACAGATAGAAACACTTCCTGGCTTAGTCCATTTGGACAAGGGTTGTTCTGAATCCCAACCTCCTAACCTTGACGAAGGAATCTTATTCCGGTCTAACTCCCTTTTCTGGTATGGACGGGTGTCAGACTAGTCATTTTCCTTTGTGAAAACCTACTCTATACCTAGAGTTTCCCTGCCGAAGTAGGCGAGAGTGCATGCCCCTGGGTTTCAGTCATGTCCTCCCAAATTATTCCCGCTCTCCAAGTGGACGGATTGGAGATAGATGAGACATTCCTTGCATGAAAAGACCATTTAGGGATGGAATTTGACTATCAGCTATGTGTGAGCCAGTGAATGAAAGTTGGTCTACGAGCTGGACAACTCAGCCTTCATGCGGAAAACACATTACTCTAAAGAGTGAGGAGACAATGGCTCCCATGCTATAAATATATTCGCACCCAAGGAGTAGATTATAATCTAGGGGTCCTTGGACTACAATCACGTTCATGTAAATGGTTTTCCTTCTCAACGTTATGGGCACATTGGGAAGGACCCCTAACGGTCGATTGGTTCCTTTTTCGAATCCTGTCAGATTTCTCATCTCAGGCAGAAGCGATGGCGAACCAAGCGCTTTCCAAGCAGTCGAGGAAAGGATAATCACAGAAGCCCTTTCATCTATGATGGTACCATTTAGGACCATTCTGTAAGCTTGTGCAATGATTCAGAATGGTACACTAGCCGGTAAACAGGGTCTGCCTAGTAGATTCGAGTCGAAGGAAATGACTAGGTTGCTTGGAGGTGCGATCGAATAAACGAGAGGATATGACTCTCCCAAATTTCCTTCCTATGGTAAAGGAACGGGTAGATTGCCCACATGTTCATCGGAGTCTGTGTTTACGAAAAGAATTCGAACAGTGTTGTTCTCGTTCTCTTTAGTGACTGTATCATCTGAAGATGGACCTTCTGAAGGCAAGACCAGGTCAACTGCCACCTCGACCCTTTGAATTTTGTCTCGTATGGATTCAGAGGTTTTATCTTCAATGATAGATGCTTCGACTGACCACAATGTCGTGTCAGTCAGATTTTCAACCAGTGATGGACTCGGTAAGAGTTTCTTATATCCAGGAGGGAGCTGTAGTAGTGAAGTAGGACGGTCATCCAAAACTCTTTTAGCTTCATCTAGGAAGGGACAACAGTGGACAACGTGATTGCCTTCACACAGTTTACAAGGAAACTTGCATTTCCTTTTCTGTCCAGATACTTCGCTTTCACTGGTTGACGGTCTACTTTCAACATGGTAATCAGAGGTTGACGACACCGGATTGTGTAAACAAGGAGACTAGTCCCTTAAGCTTCAAGGGATGCAAGGACAATATCGATGATAGTGGTCTCCTCTACAAATGACACATGGAGATTTAGGTTTAGACAGTGCAGTGTGTGGATTTTCGCTAGACGATGCATGGTTGCCCCATTTTGCTTTTGGCTCCTTCTTCTTTTCCTTTTTCTCGTTCCGCTTCTTCTTCTTCTCAGTTACTTGATTTTTAGCTTTACCAGCTTCATCAAGCGAAGAGGAAGGAGGAGAGAGAGAAACGGACGAAGTAGAAGGTTAGGGGGTAACTCTAGTATCATCTAGTTGCCGACTTGATTGTTCAGGAATTATGGTATTTTGAATTACAGAGGTAGAGAAAAGCCATATGGGTAAGCCAATCGTTAACCCTGGCAGTGACAATTTGGCCATATGGGGTGCACCAACATCTCCCCAAGAGGAGAAAGGACTAGGATTTCCTCCAAGGGGAAATCCTTGGTTGGTAGACTCCATTTTTCTTAACCTAAATACCAATGAGGGAACAATGATTTTATTCTGTTTAAAATAAATTTTTTACGCTTTGACACAACTTGTTTTTTCAATTTTTAAGAGTCAACAAAAAACAAAAGATGACTCTAGTCGCATTTGATTTTTAATGAGCCTGAAGTGACAAGTGCTCAGATGGACCTTTTATTTTAACGAGTCTGAAAAGGAAGGAAAGAGACTACTCTAGAAATCTAGACAGAGGGATTACCAAACCAATCGCAAAACTGCAGAATGCTTTTTATGGCACGACAATCAATCTTCCTGAATGTTGTGTTCAGTGCATTGTAATAGATAGGGCGAGAGACATGGCTTCCTAAGGATAAAGGATATAACCTATTGTGGTATCCCAATATATACACGATGGTACGTGGGAGCACAAGTCCGTACTAGAACTTTTTGTCTCAAAGAGGAGGAATCACCCAACCAGCAATGAAAGCGATAGTTACCAGGCTTAACGACGCCAGAATACGTATCTAGCCTAGACTTCTAGATGTTGTGTGTTAGGTTCAAAACCATTTTTAAGTTCATTAAATTTATTTTATAGTTGATCTTGCTTAAGAAATTTGCTTTTCAGGTTCACCGTGTGATGTATATATATAAATCCTAAAATGTAGTCTAAGATGATAAACAATCGTTTAATCTTCCTTTGCAATGAAAATCCTAGCTACTAAGGAAAGAGAACTGAGGATCTTTCAACAAAGAGGATAGAGCACACACTAAATGCACTTTCCTAAATCAAACCAATAAGTAGTCCAAATGCAAATGCACATGCATGTATTTTTTTTCAGCCTTCTTAATGTGTGAATGACAAGAAGAATGCTAAGTGAAAATCTAAATTATCTTTCCAAAGAGACAATACTAACAAATTTCTTTTCAAAATGAAGTGAAGATAATGACAACACTTTGCAATTTCGAATTGAAAATTGTTTTCAACACTTGAAAAACTATTAATTCAAATCAAATACAAGAGTAACAGTATAATTGACTATCAAGAATAATGGGATTCTCTCCTATGACTGAAAACGACACTTGCGACACTTTCAGATCAAGAAATGACATTTTGATTACGCTACTTCTTTGTAAAACAAAACTGAAAATGGTGCACAATACATAAAAACATTTACAGTTCTTTGCATGATGGAGGTGGAATGATGGAAAGGAATGGTCTTTCCACAGAGGTATACTAACCACAGACAACAAAACTCCTGAAGAGAGCTAAAGGGACTGAAGAAAACCAAAGTCTGAAGGCAAAATTAACCTTCTTTGACCATCGCACTTGTTACACAGGGAATCCAGTATGCATCTCACTACTGTACACGGGAGGTGTGATGCACACAGACTTCCTTCAAGAGAGGGTTTGATGGTACCAGTGTGAGACTTTTACTCGGCCTTTGGTCACAATTTGCAATGCAGTTCAGGGATTTAGGCCGAGCAAGTGATGTTCAGTAAATATAAATCACAAGGGTTGATCTAATGATGTTACTAGAGCTACCACTAGGGAAATTAGAGTGTTTGCAGATTGATTGTTCAAATCATAAACAAAACCTGGAGATAGACTGAAGCAGCATTGATCTGCTTTGCACTTGCATAGAAAATGCAGTTCGAAGGCTAGCTGGCTTGACTTCGAGCTCCATATGTAAGTTTATAAAACAAACAAAAATAGACTAGCAAATAATATATTCGCTCCCAAGCGGAGTCGCCATTTTCTTATCGGGAATAATGTCCACTTGGAGCTGCTAATCCCACTAAGACTGGTAGCTATCTTAGAAACAAACAAGTTAAAACTACTTTCGCTTTCCTTTATGAGGTGTAGATAAGAGGGGAACAAAGGATACCAACCTTAGTCTTGCGCTTTGTTCCTTGCTCGATTCCTCTCCTTTCTGATAGATCTTTGCCTCTTCTTCTTAATATACCTAGCTTTAAAGAGCACCTGTGGAATCAAAGTAGCATAATACTATAGAAGAACAAAGATCTACAAACGTAAGCAATACAGGACCAGATATGTATTGACCACACAAATGCATATATCATCAAACATACAAGAATGAGGAGGAAAACTTGAATAGCTTTATTAATATCAAGAATAGAAAAGAGGATTAAAACTAATTGTTCTGACCCAGCACCATCCTCCAGCAAGAAAGCTCTTCTTCACCTCATGTAAAGCGTAGATCACCCAACACTATGATGTTGCACCAGGAAACCAACAACACTTCCATACAAGATACAAGATTCCAGCCACTCGATCTCTGTGATGAGGGATCCATATATAGATGATTGTAGGGGGGTGAGTCAGCTTCTAGGTTTTTGATTAATATCCTCTCTCTGATAGTTCTTAATTCCACTTGGATATTGATGATCTCCTACTCATCCCTAGGCGAATTCAAAGAGGCAAGTGTCAGAGGAGAAGTTTATGGAAGATTCTATGATTCTCCACCTCACAAACTGTCTCTACCATTTGTCCATTCTCGCCCATCGCACCCTACAAAAGGGATTTCTAGTATGCATCGCACCCTTTACACTGAGAAGGTGATATGCATCACACCCTCTGCACTGGGCATTCTGTATGGTTCAGTTTTGACCAGTTCTGAGCAGTTTTTTGTGGAGAACTTCTCGGAGATGATGTAATCAGCTGAGCTTGTTCCTTTAGGGAGTGAAGCAACACTTTTAGGGACTTAGGACCCTTTGGTTTATGGACATTTATGATTGTGGTTAGTGCCCAAAAATGTCTATAACACTACTACATTGGTTGTTATTTCTATTATCTCCTTTTTCCTTATTCATAGATACTAATTTGAACTTCTTTTTACAATTTTCTTTACTGCATATTTAATAGTTTCTTACTCAAATTTCCAAGACCTTTATTGAACAAAATGGTAAACATCCATTGGCATTACATTACATCATACAATACATAGCCATCATATAATTCTTGAGATGTAAATTTGTGACGCACTTCTCTAAATCACACGGTGCCGCTTTTGTAGCCAATCAAATTATAAGAATTAGATTATGATGTGCATTTCAATTTCAACTTTACAAAGGGATATGAAATTCATTCTTATTACTACAACCATATATATTAAGTGATTAATGATTGCCACATTTTTCTTACACTTCATCATGTTATCATGGTTGAACAGATATTGCTTGGGTTACTCAATGAGCTTGGGTTCATGTCTATGATATCCATGGTAGTTACCTAAAGCAATATTGTCAGCATTATGGTACAGGTCTTTTCCTTGATGGTAACCTACTCTTAGGTCAGTTTAGATTTGATAAGGGGAAATTCAGATTGTGATAATTCAACTCAGAGGTAACACGGTAATGGTATAGAAGAACATGATGATGGGACAAAGGATTATAGATTAGAATCAATCAACTAAAGAAAAAGAATGTTTTGATTTATTTTAAGTTGTATACATGGGTTCACCTAGTCCAAGTAGTGTATACAAGCATGTTCACATAATAAACGAAGCATATATGTATGCACGCAATTTCACAAGAGAAAAAGTGTGTATGGGATGGAAAATCAAGGAAAAATAATATTAATTAATACCAAGGGTCCATAGCATGGTATTAGCTCACAATATTGAGTGAAATAAGATCTACTTGATCTTGTCCAAGAAAACCACAAGTTGTAAGTGCTGTTTTGGTCCGAGATATTGGGAAAGGATAAAACTATATAAGGAGGAGAAAATCAAAGGGCTATGTGTGCAAGTGAAAAGGTTTTTCATGAATACTTCTATATAAAGTATATATTATGTTGTAAGGGCTATGGTTATGATATGATCTGAAATATCTTGTGCACATTTTGATACAATGTTGGATCAAGATCATGAGACCTAAAATTATTTATCATTGTATGATCTCATAATGGATGGGCTAGATTTGAATGATAACACATGTTTCATTCCTCAAATATTATGATCTGGGTATATCTAAAGTTTAAAATAATTGTGAAATTATAAGTTATTATTTGCATATATATACGCCAGTTCACATTAGTGAAGACACATATACACGCTGGATTGACACTTCTATGTAGTGTATGCAGAAGAAAAGCCTATTTTTTAAAAATGGCTAATCTATTTGATCATTTCTATCATTTTACTGTTGCCTTTCAATGATGTCTACATTAAATTTGAAAGTAGAACTGACTGTATAAGGAGACTGAGTCTGATTGATTGATTGATTAAGTAAGAAGCGTGATCTTTGCTACTATCTATTTAGAACTCTGTAAATTGACAGTAGATCCTTAGAATGTTACTGATTTGTATAGTTTGTGATTTATAGGCTTTATGATTTAGTATCTTTAGAGGTATACGCAGCTTGGGTTAAAGGAAGTAGCATATACATGTAGTTTGGATTGAATGAAGTAGCGTATACATTCTGACATATGATTATTGAGGTTGCAATTGGTTTTGATTGTTGATGCAGTATTCTGGGTTCCGCCTTGTGTTTTGGTCACAATAATCTGACTGTTCAGATTAACTGATTGTTGGTAGATGTAATTATTTCAATGGGGATTGATTTTGAGCTTCAATGCTACTGATGGGTCCAATATGAAAATTTGATGAAACGTGGCCTTCATATTGTGATGTTATGTACCAAGACTATCTAGTCTGAAAATTTATGAAATGTGGTCCCTAGAGGAAGAGTGAATGTAGTAGCCTTTTGTAGGCTAATGCCTACATACTAATAAACATATCAGTTAGTACAAGAGCTAGGTGGTTGGAGCTCCCTTCTAGTAGAAGCTAGAAAACAAGTGAAGGTTGTAGCCTTTAGTAGGTAGATGCCTGCGTACTACAAAAGTCTGCACTAGTACAAATTTGTAAACATTTTTATTATAAGAAGATTGAAGACTGAGATGACAACAATGGTGTCTTTTTCCCACATTGTGTTTCCACCTAAAAAATCATGGTGTTCATGTGCACTTCTTATGTGTGCTGATTTATTCTATTCTTACTACATCTATTTACTCCTTAATGCCTATTCTTACTACATCTATTTACTGGTTAATGCTTCTCACTCTGATTTAAGACAATGAATTAGATGTTTATTACTTATACATTGGTTTAATTCTTTATCGTCGTGGACATACACTGGTTGGTTTCACTAAAGTAACGTATATTGTTTGAAAAGGAAAAGTATTATTGTGAAAGTTAAAACACTGATTCACCCTCCCCTCAACATTTTTCCCAACAAATCTAAAATTAGACATTGAAACAAAGCATGAACAATATAAAATTCCACAATTTTAATACTCAAATAATTCACTTCAAATGCCATTGTATCCTAAAAGTAAGATAATGGATCAAATTTGAAGAGATACTATGTTTTAAGTACATATTAAAAGAAAACAATTAAATAAAATATTCATTTCCTAGTTGTTAGAATGTTAAAAATAAATGAATAATAATAAAAATAATTTAATGTTGTGTTATAGTTATTTTATGGAAGGATCTTCAAAGGTCATAATCAAACTCTTTTTGACACCCATATCAAAGAATATTTTCTTTTGTTTTTATCTATATCATGACTTTCAAAAATTTAATTTATGCTTGGATCCAACCTCTACAACATAATTTTAATTTAATTGTAAATAATAAATAAGTTCATGGTATGGATTTAGCCTCCAAGAAATATTTTGAGTATCTCCAAATATAGAAAAATACAAGGCTATAATCAAGGCCTTTTTGTGAAACCCATATCAAAGAGGGATTGATTTTTTGTATCCGTATGATGATAAAGGGCTTCCAGAATTTTAATTTAAATATTAATAATTATTATGTGGATTGTATGAATTTAGTCAATAAATTCATGTTATGGATTATCAACCATACACCCATCATGCTTAACCATAAAAGTAGTGTTTATCATAAATATTATTATAAAAAAAATAGATTGGGATAGACTGAGCCCTTTATGTAAGGAAGATATTTCTATCAAACTACTCTAAGAAGCATGGTGAGAGTTAGCCCTTTATGTAAGGAAGGTAGTTCTATCAAACTACTCTAAGAAGCATGGCGAGAGTTAGAAGTATGGTGAGAGTTTTCTTGCATGCTTCAAATAGTGGGTTTAGAACATATTCCTTGTTTCATTGATATAATAGTAACCATGAATTATGGTACCTTCATGATATCTTACATAATAATTAAATGTTACACCAAGAATTAAGGTTGCAAAGAATACATCTCATTGAATACATCTCATTTCTCTTGAGATTTAGTTAAGGTAGAGGGAAAGAGATGCATAGAGAATTCTAAAATATTTTAAAATTACATTAATTCCATCTTGGGTAACTCAACTGGGGATGTTTGTGATGTTTTTGAAAATAATGTGAAGTGTGATGTGAGAAGATGTTCAAGCTTCAAAGATCTTCAAGTCCCCCATTCACCTTGTTCAAGCTTCAAATCCCCCATTCCGCCTCCTCCCCCATTCACTTGTACTGAAGGGGCATAGGTAGGCACCTAAAAGGTAGTTGTTAGAATCAACTTAATGTCATTAAAGTGATAAGAAGACCTCCCAACCCATTCCTATAGATTTTGTGATATTGACAATGACCATTTTAAATTGGCCTTATTTTTACCCAACCATTCTTATAAATGAATAAAAAATAAAATAATATCTTTTTAACTTTTTATCCCACTATTTTATAGATAAATAATAATAAAAAAATAACGTTTTTGACTTTTATGGCATTGTTTTTAGTTTTTTACCGCAACCATTCTTATAAATTATAATAATAAAAAATAATATTTTTTATTTTATGGCATTGTTAGGGGGTTGAACTGATTTTGTTTTTTATCCCAACAAAATCGTCTTCATAGTTTTGCGACAGACAAACATCTTCATAGTTTTGTGACAGACACACAAAATCTTATGGATGAGATTAACCAGACCTGTAATGAGGATGCCATTATAGTGAACATTATATGAACATGAATAGGTATAACTTCATTCCATTCAAATTTTCTCTATAAAATTGTCATTAATCACGTATTTGTAGTGAATCTTGTTAATAAGTAGCTCATAAAGTTATTACAATTTAGAGGCATATGAATGACCATTTTAAGTATGGAAATTAAAGGTCAATCCAATTATCATATCAAAAAGCATATAAATGGTTTGTGATGAAATTTATGTTGTGGGCGTGAGTTTGAGATGAAGTTTTTTCTTATGGAGAAAAGAGATTATTTGTCTTTCAATGCGAAAAGAAAGAAATGGTATGGAATCTTATAGTGATTCACATGTCGAGGAACAAAGAGATTATTTGTCTTTCAATGCCAAAAGAAATGAATGATATGGAATCTTATAGTGATTCCCAGAAAAGAGGTTATTTGTCTTTCAATGCGAAAAGAAAAAAATGGTATGAAACCTTACAGTGATCCACATGTCCAGGAAAAAGGAGATTATTCGTCTTTCAATGCCAAAAGAAATCAATGATATGGAATCTTAGAGTTATCCACATGCAATCAATCTATTCGATGGGAGAATGCGCGAATTGGAGGGTAATGTGTTAAAAAAAAAAATTTAATAAATAATTGAAAAAATTTATATTAAAAAAAATTCATAAATCATTGATTTAAAAGAGTTCAAATCCATTAAAAGTGATAAGAAAGATTCAATTTTGATCATTTAAAGGATGAAAACCCTCGAGAGTTTATATGTTTCTCCATTTATATTAATTATATTCTAATATGTATATAAAACATTCATTTCTCTATCATTGGATATCCTTTTCATATTCCATTTATATGAGGTATAGAAATATGAAGTATATATTTTCTATAGAGATATTTAGTTTATTTTCATTTTTCAAAGATTTTAATTTTGATGAAGTAATTTTTCTTTATAGAAAATAAAATAAAATTTGAAATATTATTGATTATAATATGATATCTAATTTTAAAGTCACAGTGGAACAAAACACTAACACTAAATTGGTTTATGCCACCCCATGTCTTTAACACTAAATTGGTTTATGCCACCCCATGTGGGACAGAGGACCCATTAAAGACATACACCTTGAACCACCAAAAATATACATACTCTACCTGCCAAAGACTTACATACACTAGTTGTTTTTTGAAACTAACCTCTTACAAGGAAGAAGAACTCTTAACTATAACTCTTACAATGAAGAAGAACCCTTACCTATAACCAAGGTAGATCCATCTTAATAAAAAAAACTCTTAAGTATATCTTAATAACAAAAAATATTAACTATAATAAGACCATCATAGATCCATCTTAATTATGAATCTAGCATGAGCTAAGAGGGATCAAATTTCCTCACTTGCAAACTTCCTTATATTGCAAAATACAATGTGTTATTTTTCATTGTTGAAATTGTATTTGTAAATGCTAAATAGAGTATGTATATGATCAAATAAACATTTTAACCATAAAAACGTTATCTTTTATGAACTTAAACTTACATAGATACACTAACCCATGTTGAAATTGTATTTGTAAATTTTAAATAAAGTATTTATATGATCAAATAAACTTTTACCATAAAAAAAAAAAAAAAATTATTTTTTATGAACTTAAACATACATAGACATGCTGACCCATGTTTTTGAAACTGACCTCTTACAAGAAACAAAAGCTCTTAACTATAATAAGACTAGCATAGATCCATCTTAATTATGAATCTAACATGAGGCGAGAGGGATCAAAGCTTTAACTATAAAACCAATGTATATCCATCTTAATTATGAATCTAACATGAGCCGAGAGGGATCAAACTCTTAACTATAAAACCAACATATATCCATCTTAATTATGAATCCAACATGAGCCGAGAGGGATCAAATTTCTTCACATGCAAACTTCATTTCTTCACATGCAAACTTCTTTAGCGTGAAAAATACAATGTGTTATTTTTCATTGTTTAAACTGTATTCGTAAATGTTAGATAGAGTATATATGATCAAATAAGAATTTTAACCATAAAAGGTTACTTTTTATAAGCTTAAACATATTAGTTAAATGGGAGTGCACTAATAAAGTATGTATTTGAGAAAATAAACATTTTAACCATACATTTTTTTTTTATAAACTTTAACATCTTACTTAAAAGGGAATGGATGGAAAAACTTACACATCTCCTCACTACTTGCTTGTAGAATGAGGGAAAAACTTACACATCCCCTCACATCCCCTCGTACTGGGTTGTAGAATGAGGGAAAAAATTACACATTCCCTTACATGATGGAAAAAATTACACATTCCCTTACATGAGGGAAAAAATTACACATCCTCTTACATCCCCTCACATCCCCTCATATTGGGTTGTAGAATGAGGGAAAAAATTACACATTCCCTTACATGAGGGAAAAAATTACCCGTCCTCTTACATCCCCTCATGGTGGGTTGTAGAATGAGGGAAAAAATTACACATTCCCTTACATGAGGGAAAAAATTACACATCCTCTTACATCCCCTCACATCCCCTCATATTGGGTTGTAGAATGAGGGAAAAAATTACACATTCCCTTACACGAGGGAAAAAATTACACATCCTGTTACATCCCCTCACATCCCCTCATATTGGGTTGTAGAATGAGGGAAAAAATTACACATTCCCTTACATGAGGGAAAAAATTACACATCATCTTACATCCCCTCATCTTTGGTTGTAGAACGAGGGAATAAATACACATCCCCTCATACTAGGTCATAAAATGAGAGAAAACCTTACACATCCACTCACATCCCTTCATCCCCTCATATTGGTTCATAGAATGAGAGAAAAACTTATACATACCCTCATACTTGCAAAATGAGGGACAAACTTACATATCCATACTTAAACTTACACATCCCGTCATACTCGGTTGTAGAATGATGGACCAAATTGCACATACCTACTTACACATTTCTATGATGGTTGCACATCCCTACTTACAGATCTCTTCATGTTGGGTTGTAGAATGAGCAACAAACTTACACGTACCCTCATACAATTGTAGAATGAGGAACAAAATTACATATCCCCTCTTACTTGGTTATCGAATGAGAGACAAACTTACACATATCCTCATATTCTTGTAGAATGATGAAAACCTTACACATCCCATCGTACTCTTGTAGAATGAGGGACAAACTTACATATCCCCTCATACTCTTGTCGAATGAGGGACAAACTTACTTATCCCTCATACTCTCTTGTAGAATGAGCGAAAAACTTACAAATCCCCTCATACTATTGTAGAATGAGGGAGAAACTTACACATCCCCTCATACTCTTATATAATGAGGTACAAACTTACATTTTCCCTCATACTCTTGTAGAATGAGGGACAAACAAACTTACATATTTCCTCATACTCTTGTAGAATGAGGGACAAACAAACTTACATATTCCCTCATACTCTTGTAGAATGAGGGAAAAACTTACACATCCCCTCATACTTGCTTGGAAATTTAGGGACAAACTTACACATCCCCTTGTACTCTTGTAGAATGAGTGACAAACTTACACATCCCCTCATACTCTTGTAGAATGAGGGATAAACTTACGCATTCCCTCATACTCCATTTGAGTATGAAGGAAAAAAATTATACATCCTCTCATACCCTCATACTTAGTTGTAGAATGAGGGACAAACTTACACATCCCCTCATACTCTTGTAGAATGAGGGATAAAATTACACATCCCCTCATACTCTTGTAGAATGAGTGACAAAATTACACATCCCCTCATATGCTTTAGAATGAGGGACAGACATACACATCCCGTCATACTCATCCCCTCATACTCGGCTGTAGAATGTCCATTGTAGAATGAGGGACAAAATTACACATCCCCTCATATGTTTTAGAATGAGGGACAGACATACACATCCCCTCATACTCATCCCCTCATTCTCGGCTGCTCATACTCGGCTGTAGAATAAGGGACAGACATACACATCCCCTCATACTCATCCCCTCATAATGGGTTGTAGAATGAAAAATAAACTTACACATCCCCGCATAATAGAATGAGGGACAAACTTACACATCCCTCATACTCGGTTGTAGAATGAGAGGCAAACATACAAATCACCTCATAATATTGTAGAATGAGGGACAAACTTACAGATCCCTCATACTCGGTTGTAGGATGAGACACAAACATACACATCACCTCATAATATTGTAGAATGAGGAAAAAAATTACACATCTGTAGAATCAGCCCCAAACTTACACTTCCCCTCATAATATTGTAGAATGAGGAACAAAATTACACATCCCCTCATATTCGGTTGTAGAATGAGCCCCAAACTTACACTTCCCCTCATAATATTGTAGAATGAGGAACAAAATTACACATTCCCTCATATTCAGTTGTGGAATGAGCCCCAAACTTACACTTGCCCTCATAATATTGTAGAATGAGGAACAAAATTACACATCCCCTCATATTCCCCAAACTTACACTTCCCCTCAAAATATTGTAGAATGAGGAACAAAATTACACATCCCCTCATATTCGGTTGTAGAATGAGCCTCAAAATTACAGCCCCAAACTTACACATCCTTGTAAAATGAGCCTCTAGACTCAATGAAATATATCCCCTCATACTATTGTAGAATGAGGGACAAAATTACACATCCCCTCATATTTGGTTGTAGAATGAGCCCCAAACTTACACTTCCCCTCATAATATTGTAGAATGAGGAACAAAATTACACATTCCCTCATATTCAGTTGTAGAATGAACCCCAAACTTACACTTCCCCTCATAATATTGTAGAATGAGAAACAAAATTACACATCCCCTCATATTCGGTTGTAGAATGAGCCCCAAAAATTACAACCCCAAACTTACACATCCTTGTAAAATGAGCCTCTAGACTCAATGAAATATATAAATTGTGATTCCAACTTTGAAAGCTGATTTCTGACCTTTGCCAAACTTATTTCCCGACATATAAAATGCATGATTATAAAATGCATGATTTAGATGAATATAGAAAAAATTTAAATAAACCACGAAAATCAAAGTGATTACACAGACGTTATAGATTAACCTTGACGCATGATGGAAACACAAATAAACCACGAAGATCTAAATGATTACACAGAGGTTATAGATTTGCATTGACACATGAGAGAAGTACAATTAAATGACTATTACAGAATGGAAAATTAGAATGAAAGTAATATAGCGAAAACATAATATTCACTTTAACCAAAAACATAATTTGTACACCAGCCATAAACATAACAGAGTAATATAGGGAAAACATAATATTCACTATAACCAAAAAATTAATTTGTAGACGTTATAGATTAACCTTGACGCATGATGGAAACACAAATAAACCACGAAGATCTAAATGATTACACAGAGGTTATAGATTTACCTTTGACACATGAGAGAAGTACAATTAAATGACTATTACAGAATGGAAAATTAGAATGAAAGTAATATAGCGAAAACATAATATTCACTTTAACCAAAAACATAATTTGTACACCAGCCATAAACATAACAAAGTAATATAGGGAAAACATAATATTCACTATAACCAAAAAATTAATTTGTACACAAGCCATAAACATAACAGTATATAAATGCATATACCTTCTGATTGACTTCCAATTAAGATTGTAATCTTGCAATGTGAATGTATAATTGATTGTTATAAGTGATTGAGATATCTAAGACCTAAATTGGGAATGTGAACGAATATTGGGAATGCGAACGAATAATTAATGATTAGATTAGTAGCATATCGATCAGCGCCTGTCCTCTGAGGTATTATGAAATGATTCGGTTTTCTTTAACAATCCTTTGGCCTGGACAAGGATCCCTGGCGAATTCTTCAACTGCCAATTTCAGAAGACTCTCCACACCCAGCCAATCTGCTGCCTGCAATGTAAAGACAAATATTGCAACCCATGTCAGAAAGAATTGACAAACATATCAACAAACAATTTGTGTTGAATGTCAGATAACATTGGGCACCTGCAATGCAAATTCTTATTTATATATTAAAAAAAAAAAAACAAACACACACAAACAAACAACCAATAGTTACCTTTATTAGATTTAATAGCATGACAATATCGACATCTCTGATGAAATTCAGATCCCATGTCCGCGTAACGTTGGCAGGTTGAGAAGAGTTGCGTACGTGATACTTTATGTATTCAAACATTTTTTCTAGAGTTTGTTTTGATACAGCATTCACAGGCATCACCTGATGAGGTAATTGGTCTTCCCCTACAATTTCTATTGTATTTTTTAACACCTTCGATTGAAATGCCACCTCTTTATCCACCGAAATTATGTGCCCATCACCACTTCTCAATGTCACTTTCACGTCATCATTATTACTTCCCATTGGAATTGGACTGGCTACACAGGGACGATAACGGAATCAATCAGAAATTATAGTTAATAACCAGCCAACCTGAACAAAGAAACAACAGCATCTGTCAAGTACTTGGTTTCTATTATATAAGAAAAATAAACCAACTACAAAATAAAACAGAGCATTGAAAAGCTGAAATACAAGTGGAAACAAAGCACGAACAATGCAAATTCCCAGACATGTCTGGATACTTGTAGAGCTATTCAGCCTCCCCGGTGTAGTTAAAGATCAATTCTAAGGGTTTCAGTTGGGGTCGTTTCGAGGAGACAACAGTGATTGGGCGACAGTAGCAACAGACAATACTATAATCTTCCAATAAGAGCCGTCTCGCCAACCGTGGTCTGGTTGTATTTGCTTATTTCACGCCTACCTGCTACTAGTCAGCCCGAATCCGCTTCCACTCACTACCGTCCTCCCGTCCTGTACCGTTCGCGTACTCCTTTTTCATTGTTACTGACCAAAAACAGTTATAATAACTATGTCCTTACGTGTAGGGCTTGACGAATGGCAGCGGGCTCTGCCGGCATTTCTCTTACCGGGTTTGCATCCACAGCTGAGGTGAGGCCATCCCTCATTAATATTACATGTTTTTATTATAATTTAAATCAACAAATCTAATCCATAGTTTCTAAGTTGTTAAAATTAATTAAAGATAGTATCCGGCCAAAATCATGTGAAGATAGCACGGGATCTATCAGCAATAGCTTTTATCATAGTTACACTTTTGTCCACTAATTTTTGTTGGAACTGTGATCATTTTCACCACCACCTAAACCAAAAAAATAAATATAATATGAATTAAAAATTAAAATAACATATATAAATTAAATAGCTGGTTTAAAATAGGTTTATATTGGGAAAACTCCAACCCTAAGCTATGGCTTTCGCTGTAACTTGGTTCCAGAGATCGAAGACCTGCTCCAAAGAGTTCCCAGATCTGGTGTTTTGGCGCTCAGTCATTTCTCCCGCACCTCAAGAAAATGAGAGCGATGCCAAAAATCCGCTCCGCCCCTTTTCTCATGAAACAAACAGGGCTGATTTTAAATTCCGAAGCAGCAGGTCAAGGATTCAGCCATGGATCTCTGTCTCCTCCTCTTCCCATTTCCACGGCCGGATTGATCTAGATTTCATCGCTACCGTAAGCAAGCAACGAATCTGCTCCTCATTCTCACCAGATATGCTTGCAGAGGTTCCTCTCCTGAACCAGCCGGATTTGTCTGAAGAAACACAGGCATTTCAGATCCAAGTCAAACTCTTGGGCAAGACGAGGATGCAATGGGTTCACGCAACAGATCTCATGCAGGATCTTTAGCAAAATCTCGAACACCAGCTCGGAATTCCCTCCTCTTACCTCAGATTGCTATATAAGGGTAAGAAACTTATGAATCCCCTTCCTCTCTCCTTTTACAACATTCATAAGGATGCTTCTATTGGGGCTTCTTTTCGTTTAAGAGGTGGCTCCTTTGGGAAAACCTCCTCTGCCCCTTCCTTCTCTTATAAAGATGCAGCTCGCAAAGATGCTGCCCAACCTCAGTTCTCTTCGAAGGCAGCCCAACCAAATGGAGCTCCAAAGCCGTTTCTAGTAGACAAATCAGAGGAAATTCCCTCCATCAATTTCTCTCATCCTGAGATTTAAAATCACTACGAGATATTTGCAGAATCAGCGCTCATGTGTACATTTAATGGGCTTTGGCTTCGCATAGCAGATCTTTACCAATGGATCCATTCCTCTTGGACAATAAAAAGCAAGATCTTCTTATGTTCAAAAGGATTCTTCATTGTGGTTTTTGACTTAAATGAAGACTACTAGAAGGCCTTAACGGGAGGCCCTTGGTTCTGGGGTTCGGGTGGGCTTTTTCTCACCCCTTGGTTTCTAGACTTTGACCTTTCTATAAATATCATCTCTAAGCTTCCAATTTGGGTCAGGCTCTCGAATCTTCCGGCTCATCAATGGCATTTCTCTGTCTTCTTAGCCATTGTAAATACTTTAGGATGCTACCTGGCTACAGATACCTCAAGAAACGAAAATGGTGTCTACACCTACGACAAACTGTGTGTAGAAATAGATATCAGCAAAGGACTGCCAAATCAGAGTAATCTCAATATTGGAGATTTCCACTCGACTCAACCCTTGGATTACGAGAACACAGCCTTCCGCTGCCACCATTGTCATCAAACGGGGCACCTCCAGAGTACATGTAGCGAGTTCCTCGATAAAAAGAAGAACCTGAATCGCAAGCCCAAATCCAAGAGCTGGAATCTTTTGGGCCTCCCCGTCCTTTCGATGATTCAGATTTCTCTAGTTCGGATGAGGAGGAATCTGAAGCAGATGTGTAGAATGATGAGGAAACTGAAGCTGATATGCAGAATGATGAGATTCTGATGGATGCTCCCTCGGTCGGTCTGGCTGTTCCCTCTGACCCTCCGATTTCTCGGAAACGTTCTCATTTATCTTCTTCCTCAGACTCTGATAAGGATATTCCGTCGCTGGTGAAGAATAGTCTACAATTTGTTATGGCTTAGCCAAACTCCACTGCGTGGGTCAAAGTAAGCAAGAAAAAAGACAAAAAATTTCGTTTGGTAGGAACTAACCCCTCGGGGTAGCTTTCTCTTCTTAGTTTTATCTTTTTGTATTCTAGTGTCTTCTATGGCCCTTTCCTTGACTGTCTCTAAGGAGCGAGGTTGATAGCCTATCACTTACGGCTCCCTTGCTTATTTGCTTTGCTTGTATGCAAGCTTGATTGTACTATACATTTCTTATCTCAATAGAATTAGCCTTTATAAAAAAAAGAAAATAAATAAATAAATAAAATAAAAAATAAAAGATTAGGCTTATATTGTTAAAATGTAGGAAATAAACAAAACAAGAAAAACAGAGTTATCTATATGTAAGACTTTTTGGAATTTACTGAGGGTTTTTAGCTAGAATCATACAAGAAAATTTGTGGTGAAATCTTGATTTCTGTTTTTAAACTGGTTTTTTTATGGGAGATATGGATTCAACACCCTCAAAAACCGTTGGGAGAATTGGATTGTGAAGAATCCATTGGTCAACCAGAGATGGACAACTTTTCAAAAGTTTTCACATATAGAATTTTAAATTGTTTATTTTGTTAAGATATATATATATATATATATATATATATATATATATATATATATATATAATAAACATTAAATAACATTGTTAACTATGAAGATTTTTCATTTTAGCATGTAGGTTTTCGCAATCACAATATTGAGAGCTTTTTCTGGAATACTATGTGGCATGGTTGATGGGTCCAATGTTTTGGGCTAATATTTCAGCCATATCAAAGAAGAAGAAGCTAGATGGTTAGTTTGTAATTAGGTTTTGTTACAATATCATTCCAATACCATGAATTATCAATTCCACATGCCTAAAAAATTGTAAGTCACTTGATGTGAAACTTGTTTATATCACATTTTTTTTATTATTCTAATTAAAATGGCAAAAATAATTACATCGTAAGGCATTCCCCTCTAAAAACAACTCCCTTAATTGCCACATGTACTAGTCACCAGACCAAAATGTTAGACAATTAAAAATTTATGTACCATCAGATTAATAACTAAAAAAGTTGTATACAACTGCACTAACTTTTATGGAAAACCCTCATGCACTCATAGTTGCATTCACGAGCAAACCCCCACATGCCCATAACCGTATTCACAGTTAAGGCCAAAACCGCACACAACCCTTCTCACTTTGTAACATCTACAAACCCTAGAATCCCAGTGAACCACCTCCTCCTTGCGTGACTGAAAGTTGTCTAGATACTCATGGTTGCCATGGCCTGCCTTGTAAAATATTATCGTCCTCTGTGTCTGCGCAACTAAAATTCAAAGAAGCATTAGAAGGTAATTGATATTCCATGAATTCTTATTGCCCACACAGCAGTTGGATAGCTCAGCTTAAAATTGACTTTAGTAGGGAAAATTTGAGTCATAAGATTTTTTTTTTTTTTGGTCGTGCATATAGTGTTTTTTGTTTTCTTCGTAATGGTGTATTCGCTTTCCCCCCTGTGATTTTTTTAATTATCTAATTTGAAACTATATCTATGATATTTCAGCTGAACTACTAGTTTGTTAAGGTGTGACATCTTTCTTCTTGTTTTAGCGGTTTCGATGAGTAATTTCAAAGATTCTCTTTAAGTTATTGTATATAATCCTTATTCACACTCCAGTGTCAGTTGATCAAATTGAAACCCAGAAGTTTACCAAACTATATAAGATTTAATGTTATTGATTCGAGATAAAGATCTAGATTGTTTCCCAAATCTATTTAGTGAGAAACCCTGTTGGGAGCTACTCGAATGGTGATTTCGTCAACATAGGTAAAATATGGATTTATGTATAATTCCTCCATCGTTGTGATTGATGACTATAAAATTCATTCAGAGCTTAACCATGTCAAAATGACAGCGTAAGTTGTATATCTGGTATTAAGGGTAGCTAGAAGATCCTTAACTAACTCGATTCAATAATGTTGCCACTGTGAACTAGGTGTTGCGTTATAGGTTCCATCCCTGAGGATTTCTTGTTGTTATAAATTTGTATACATAAGAGTTGTATAGCTTTTGCCATTGACCAGCTAATGTTCAAATGTGAATGCAGATAATGCATGAAGAGAGCAGAAAATGGTGTTTTAGCCTTGAAGAGAATTTGTTGTATTCTACTACTTCTTCACTGTGGATATCCATTGTTAATGATTCTCCTTGTGTAGGATAGCTGAAGTCAAGATATGAGTGAAGGGTTGAAGTCTAATGGATTTCCGGAGATACTTTCCATTTTTATGTAACCTATTTAATATATGTTCCAACTTGCCTATTTCTTTTACTATGGTAAATATAGGCCAATTACTAATGCTCTTACAACCAGCGTGTATTCTAAAATTGTATTCAGTGCATAATATCTTTATGTGAATTTTACAACCCTCAATTGAATCCAATGTTAATTCCTCTGGTTACCCCTTGGTGATCCTTATCAATTTTGTTGCCTTTGGTAATATGATCTGATTCCTTTTTCTAGAACGAAATCCAAATTATCCTGTAGATACTTGCATTCAAAACATTAAATTTATAATCCAATCACAGTGATATTTTGTCCATTATTTTTCCAACTCGTCGCATTTCTTTATATGATTTGGTGCCCTAGGTTATTATTTGGAAATTGAATTTTGACTACAAAATCCCTCTTTTTCCTCTTAGATTTGGCACACCTCTCTCAATTTGGTGGGTGGTTTGGTGGAATTAGCTTTTAAGTGTTTGCTAAGAAATTGTATGCTTGTGCAGAGAGGCATTTCATTTCCTTTTTGAGCTTCATTTAGGTGTATTTTCTCAACTGTTGTGACTCGATGATAGGTATGGTAATTTCAAGCTTAGGAAGCTCGTTGCATTTTAATCTCTCCTTCCATTATCTCGTTGTCTATTATTGGAGCGTGAGTGCCATGTTTGTTTTAGTAAGCTCAAGAAGCAGGAGTCACAAACCCAAATGAAGTTATTGCAACATAAGGAACCAGGCACAAGGAGGTGACAAAAAGGGAAAGGTGCAATGTATGAAATGATCTATATTTTCAATCGGTGAGCTCTAGTATCTTTCTTGCCCAAACCCATTACCTAGGTAATTTTGAATTTTGATAATGTAATTTGACATAGAAGAGACCAAGAATAGGGCAGTTGTAGGTGTAAAAGTTGAAGTTTGTATGCTCTATAAGTTGAATGTGGTAGATTACTTGGACCCGCTTTACATATAGGGTCTGTTGCTTGACACTAGCTTTGGTAAATATATTTTACTATGTAGATATTTCTTTATGTTGGAACATCATGGTAATTATTTTTGGTGGGTTGTTTGTCATGAGAATTCCTGTTGTCACAATAGTTAGATCATGGCTTCTCCTTTCATTTGTGAGTTTTGGATGTTGAATTTATGCTTTATCTGAGCCAATTTTGTGCATTTCAGTCTTCAAACAATAAATGTTGTTTGTAAAATACTTTACATGAAACATAGGAGATTTATTCTTAAATGAACTTATGTATTTATATTTCAGCATATTGGCATGAATTTGGCCAACATATAACCCAATAGATAATCTAACACACGAATACGTGTTCCTCCTCTAGTTGGAGAAGCTTATCTTTAACGAATTTCTTGCAAAGAACATTTGGCTCTTGACTGATTTTTCATCCTTCCGCTCCTTAGTAATGTTGGAATTTAATTCCAACTGCATCACATAAATGCTAAACAAAGATCTGATCTTCAGCAATTAATTTCAGATTATCCGGAAGCCGCAAAAGTCCACTGATATTTTGCACTTTAAATATGCATTAAACACAGAATTAAATCCCCTGCAGACAACTGACTTATTTTTGCTGTAAAAGTCATCACTGCCTCTTCTGCAATAAATACGCAGATAAAGATCAGCAGATATTTACTTACTTTATTGTTTAACGTAGATATTTGTTTTCATATAAATACATGTACAACAGTCATGTTTTTTACCAAGCAAGAGAGGCAGCGTAAGCAGAAAAGAACAGCAGTTCTGTTTTCTGTGATTTAGAACAGCAGTTCTGTTTTTTGTACTCTGAGAGAAAGAGTGAAGGTTAGAAGACTGAATAGAGTATCTTCTGTAATCGCACAGCAGTGCTGAACCTACGATTTTCTGAGATAGAAAATTGATTTCTGGAACTGAAGCGTTCCTCTTGTAACAGCTAAATTTTTGTATCAGCTTGCTTATTGTTCATGAATACAAGTTTACAGTTTATCAGTTTACTGTTTTGCTGATTTTGAGTTGCTATTACACCAAGTGTCAAAAACACTTTGATTTCACTATCTAAGTCTATAAGCGATTTGACGCCCCTTGCTTTAGTTGCTGTTACACAAAACGTCACTTTTCTTAAAGTGACTTAGCGTCAAAAACAGTTTTCTATTTTTTCTAAGTTATTAAAAAACAGAGTATTTTTCCTGTTGTTGCAACACCACGATCAGCGTTGCTGCAACACCGATTCCTGTTGCTGCAACACCAAGTCTAGAAAACAAAATTATCAGTTTTCTGTGCAGAAACGGAGCAGTTTTGTGTTGCGAGTTTGTTAAGGAATTTAGCAGAAAATTCCATCATATCAGAGAGTTTTTCTATGATGTTTTGTGTTATGGAATTCACCATAAAATTCCAACATGGTATCAGAGCTAGTCTAGGCACTCAGTGAGTCAAAAACAGAGTTTGTTCTTCACTGTAGGAGCTGTAAGAAGTTCAGAGAGCAGATTTTTTCAGCAGAGAAAGTTTTTTGCTTGTTTTTAATTTTACAGTCAGCATCTTTTTTCTTTTAAGATGGCAGATGCTGGAACAGGTTTGACAAATTCCCAACTGCCACAGTTCAATGGGAAAAATCACAATGATTGGTCCATAAAAATGAAAGCATTGTTTGCTTCTTAAGGACTATTGGAGCTGGTTGAAACTGGCTATGCAGAACATGCAGATGCAATAACACTGGCTGCTTTGACAGTAGCAGAAAGAGACCAGTTGAAGAGCGACAAGAAGAAGGATGCCAAAGCCCTCTTTTTCCTCTTCCAATCAGTACATGAAAGTGTCTTTCCACGGATTGCAGTAGCAACAAAATCCAAAGAGGCATGGGATATTCTCAAAACTGCTTATCAAGGCATGGAGAAGGTGAAGACTGCAAAGTTGCATATGTTGAGGAGAGACTTTGAAACACTCAGCATGAAGGAATCTGATACAATAGATTCATTCTTCACTTAGGTTATTGGGCTGATAACCCAGATTAGATCTCATGGTGAAATCCTTGAAGAAAGAAGGATCGTAGAGAAGATCTTGAGAAGTTTACCCTCAAGGTTTGAAGCTGTTGTGGTAGCAATAGAAGAACCAAAAGATCTCTCACATTTCACGGTATATGAACTGAGTGCTTCTCTTATGTCTCATGAACACAGACTAAGTAGAGGAACAGATTCCTCTTTTGAGCAAGCATTCAAGACTCAGATGTCTTTCAGCCAAAGAAATGGTCGGGGCAGAGCAAATAACAGAGGTCGTGGAAGAAGCCAAAACAGAGGCAGATATTATCCTGCAAGCACAAGCAGAAGGAGCTGCAATCAGAACCAAGATGAAGGTTCAAACAAACAGCAAGCTCATGGACAAAGGTATGACAAATCCCAAGTCCAATGTCATTATTGTAAGAAATATGGGCACTATGCCAATGAATGTAGGAAAAAACAAAATGACATGAATAGTAGGCAGAATGTTAATTTTGCAAATGATGAAAATAAGAATCCAAAGAATGTGCTGTTAACATGTAACATTGCACAAGACAAATAAGAAGATGTTTGGTTCTTAGACTCAGGTTGTAGTAATCACATGACTGGAAATATTGCAATGTTTGCCAATCTAGATGAAGATGTGAAATCTGAGGTAACAACAGGGACTGATAGTAAGATAGATGTCAAGGGTAAAGGCAGCGTCAGTATCCGAGCAAGAAATGGAGAAAAGATGTTTGTGCCAGAGGTATACTATGTACCTGGGCTGAAATGTAATCTTTTGAGCATTGGGCAGCTCATTGACAAAGGTTACAACGTGTTCTTCAAAGATGACATGTGTACAATCAGAGATATACCTCCAAGCAAGAAGATCATTGCACAGGTGCAGATGACCAGCAATAGAATGTTTCCTCTCAAACTCAGGGCAGATTTGAAGAAAGGAAGAACTATTGCAGCTGTAACACAAGAAGTCTTTCAGGAACAAGTGAAAGATGAGAATTGGTTGTGGCACTTGAGATTTGGACATCTCAATTTCGGAGGCCTGAATTTGTTGCACAGAAAGAGAATGGTAAAAGGATTGTCGTTGATTGAAAAGCCGGACAACCTTTGTGAAGGCTGCATCTTTGGCAAGTAACACAAAGAAAGTTTTCCAGCAGGAAATAGTATAAGGGCAAAAGCACCCTTGGAAATTGTTCACTCTGATGTGTGTGGACCGATGCAAGTACCATCACTTGGCGAAAATAGATATGTTTTAACTTTCATTGATGGTTACACCAGAAAGACATGGGTGTATATGCTGAAACAAAAGAGTGAAGTGTTTGAGAAATTCTGCCACTTCAAAACTCTTGTTAAGAAGCAGTGTGGGCATTATATCAAAGTGCTCAGAACAAATATAGGAGGAGAATACTTCTCCCAAGACTTTCTGCAGTTTTGTAGAGAGAATGACATACAAAAACAGTTCACAGCAAGGTATACACCTCAGCAAAACGGTGTTGCCGAAAGGAAGAACAGGACCATTCTTGACATGGTTAGAAGTATGCTGAAGGCAAAGCACTTGCCTCATGAGTATTGGGAAGAAGCTGTCACTTGCGCAGTTTACATCTTGAATAGATGCCCAACTAAAGCTGTCTTGAACAGAATACGAGAAGAAGCATGGAGTGGTCAAAAGCAAACTGTCACTCACATGAGAGTATTCGGCTGTGTAGCTTATGCACATGTACCAGATCAGCTAAGGAGAAAGCTTGATAGTAAGGGGGACAAGTGTGTGTTTGTTGGCTATTGTGATGAGTCAAAAGCATACAAACTCTATAATCCATGCACTAAGAAATTGATTATAAGCAGGGATGTGCAGTTCATTGAAGATGAAGCTTGGGATGGAAGTCTAGAAAAGACAGTGAATGTGAAGACAATTGTGTCTCATGAAGAAGAACAAGAAGGGACAGCAGCAAATAATCCTTCCTTGGTGGTTCCTCCTCCACCACAGCAAATTCAGCAAACAACACCACAAGCTGGAATTCGAACAGCCTTAAGAAGTCAAGGCAGTGCTTCTTCAAGCACACCACAGGGATCTTAAATACCCTCAAGTTCGGATGGAACTTCTAGCACACCAAGAAGACCAAGATTCAGAAATCTGAATGAGATTTATGAACAAGGAGAGGTAAGTAACAATACTGGTCTGAATTCATTATTCGCTTTATATTGTCATGTTGATGACCCAGTTCATTTTGAAGATGCTGTAAATGAAGATAAATGGATTGAAGTAATGAATGAAGAAATTGGAATTGAAAAGAGTAACACATGGGAGTTAGTGGACCTCCCTGAGGGCAAAGATGCCATTGGAGTTAAGTGGGTCTATAAGACCAAAAGCAATGCTGAAGGCAAGATTGACAGGCACAAAGCAAGGCTTGTTGTGAAAGGTTACAAGCAGCAACAAGGCAGAGACTATGATGAAACCTTTGCACTAGTAGCAAGGATGGAAACAGTCAGAACAGTGTTGTCTATTGCAACACAACACAAATGGAAAATTTATCAGATGGATGTTAAATCTGCATTCCTGAATGGAGTGTTGAAAGAAGAGGTTTATGTTGAACAACCTCCAGGTTATGAAGTTGCTGGCCAAGAGCATAAAGTTTGGAAACTGAAGAAGGCTCTTTATGGGCTGAAGCAAGCTCCAAGAGCATGGTACATCAGAATAGATGCTTATCTGATTGAGAATGGGTTTGATAAGTGTGATGGTGAACCTACACTCTACATAAAGGAAAATGACGGTAAGATTATTATTGTTGTTTTATATGTAGATGATCTGAGTTTTACTAGCAATGATGCTTCTCTCATTACTGATTTTAAAGCAGTCATGAAAAGTGAATTTGAAATGACTGACTTGGGTTTCTTAAGATATTTTCTTGGAATTGAAGTAGACCAAAGTGAAAATGGTGTTTTCATTTCTCAAGATAAATATGTAGAAGTAGTGTTGAAGAGATTTAACATGCAGAACATCAAGGCAGCTGTGACTCCAACTGTAGTGGGGCTGAAATTGACCAAAGAAGACAGCAGCAAGGATTTTGATCCAAAACTGTACAAGAGCATAGTTAGCAGCCTTATGTACTTGACTGCAACTAGGCCAGACATTATGCACGCTGTGAGTTTAATCTCCAGATTTATGGAAAGACCGAAAGAGACTCATTGGC
>APFE030876322.1:121332-169074 GCA_000404065.3 Pinus taeda | reverse complement strand
CAATGATAGCAGCTCCACTTCGAGCATATGTCCTTTCATCTCATCTTGTTTCCCGTAGAGATCTTCAACCTTTTTCCAAATCTCATTGGGAGTATTGCAAGAAGATAGATGAAACTGCAACTCTGGAGAGATGCACATGCATATGGATCCGTGGGCCTCATCCATACGGTTGAGGTACTTGGATTTCTCTATGGCTGAAGTGGGTTCCACTTCTGTAGCCATGGTAATCCTGTACAACCCTTTTTGACGAAGGTATCGAGCCATTTGGTCCTTCCATTCGTGATAGTTGTACGGTGTTAGGATCGATGCTTTGGGAAACTCCATTTTTCTGTCAATCTTCGATCTCCGAGCTGTTATACCTGCAAAATAAAATACTGGTGCACCTTTATCTAGCAACCTGTGGGCTCTGATACCATGTAAATGTGTTAGAAAACCTGCACAGATGAATCTAGCTAGTAAAGGTTGAACACACAGCTTTGCAGAGCAAAAACATTAAAAGAAAATTGAAAGAAGAAAAGAATGATTCATTAGAAAATATGTTACAATGCTCATTATATAGCATTACTGGGTGAAGATCCCAAGGTAATGAACTATAGTGGGTGAAGATCCCAAGGTAATGAACTATAGTGGTGATCAATGAGAAGACTCAACACCTACAACAAGTTCCGGAGATAACTAGTCAGTTGCGGAGTTAAAGAAGGAGCAAATCAAGGAGTAAATCATGCAAAAGGAATCTTGCATGCAATCCCATGCTCTAACTAGGAGTCCGCATGTAGATGCGTAGTAGTTGCATGTAGTTGCATGCTCTAACTAAGAGTATGCATGCAGTTGCATGTAGTTGCATGCTCTAACTAAGAGTCTGCATGCAGTTGCATGCTCTAACTGAGAGTCTGCATGTAGGTGTAGTAGTTCCAACAGTTAGAATATCCTTAACCGAGTGGATTCAAGAATGTTACCACTGTGAACTAGGTGTTGCAATATAGGTTCCATCCCTGAGGATTTATTGGCATTATAAATTTGTATACATAATATTTATGTAGCTTTTTCCTTTGACCAACTAATGTTCAAATTTGGATATAGATAATGCATGAAGAGAGTAGAAAATAGTGCTTTACCTTTGTAGAGAATTTGTTGTATTCTAATACTTCTTCACGGTTGATATCCATTGTTAATGCTTCTCCTTGTGTGGGATAGCTAAAGTCATGATCTGAGTGAGGGGTTGAACTTTGAGGGATTTGCAAAGATACTTTCCATTTTTATGTAAGCTATTTAATATATGTTCAAACTTATGTATTTCTTTTACTAGCATAAATACAAACCAACTATTAATGTTATTACAACCAACGTGTATACTAAAATTGTATTCACCGCACAATATCTTTATGTGAATTTTACAACCCTCAATTGAATCCAGTGTTAACACCTTTGGTTACTAAACCAACGTGTATACTAAAATTGTATTCACTGCACAATATCTTTATGTGAATTTTACAACCCTCAATTGATTCCAATGTTAACACCTTTGGTTACTTCTTGGTGATCCTGATTAGTTTTGTAGCCTTTGGTAATATGATCTGATTTCTCTTTTTACAGTGAAATCCACATTCTCTTGTAGTTACTTGCATTCAAAACAATGACTTTATAATCCAATCACCGTCTTTTTATGTTCGTTACTTTGCCAACTCATGACATTTATTTATATGATTTGGCGCCCTAGGTTATTATTTGGAAATTGAATTTCCACTACAAAATCCCTCTTTTCCCTCTCAGATTTGGTACACCTCTCTCAATTTGGTGGGTGGCTCGGTGGAATTACTTTTAAGTGTTTGCTAAGCAATCATATGCTTGTGTAGAGAGGAATTTTATTTCTTTTTTGAGCTTTATTTCATTTAGGTGCATTTTATTTCCTTTTTGAGATTCATTTAGGTGCATTTGATCAAATGTCGTGACTCGATGATAGGAATGGTAATTCCAAGCATAGGAAGCTTGTTTTATTTTAATCTCTCATTCCATTATCCCGTTGCCTATTATTGGAGTGCGAGCACTTCATTTGTTTTAGTAAGCTCAAGGAGCAGCAGTCACAAATTTAAATGAAGGTATTGCAACGTAAGGAACCAGATGCAAGGAGGCCCCACATAGGGAAAGGTGTAATGTATGAAATGGTCTATATTTTCAATCGATGAGCTTTGGTGTATTTCTTGCCCAAAACCTGTTACCTGGGTAAGTTTGAATTCTGAGAATGTAATTTGACATGGACGAGGCTGACTATAAGGCAGTTGTAGGTGTAAAAGTAGAAGTTTTTATGCTCCGGAATTTGAATGTGGCAGATTAGTTGGATTCCACTTTACATATACGGTGTGTTGCTTGACACTATCTCTGGTAAATATATTTTACTATGTAGATATTTTTTATGCTAGAACATCATGGTAATTATTTTTGGTGGGATTTTTGTCAAGTGAATTCCTGTTGTCACTATAGTTAGATGGTAGATGCTCATTTTATTTATGAGTTTTGGATGTTCACTTTATGATTTATGTGAGATAGTTTTGTGCATTTCGATCTTCAAACCATAATTTTTGTTTGTAAAATAGTTTACATGAAACAGGGGAAATTTAGTACTAAATGAACTCATGTATTTATATTTCACCATATTGGCATGAATTTGGCCAATAGATAACCCAATAGACAATCTAACGCACAAATTTGTGTGCTTCCAGCTGGAGAAGCTCATGTTTAACAAGTTTCTTTCAAAGAACATTTGGTTCGAGAGTGAGTTTTCATCATTCCACTCCTTAGTAAGTCCAATCAGAGTAATTGAAAATATGCACTTATGAATTCGTTTACTCCAATGATCCCTACTATATTGTATTTTTACCTATTCTTGTTTCTTTTATGGATCATTGAGCCCTCAGGTCATATTCAGTAACATGCCCTAAACTTTTCTATGGTTATTATAGCTCTCAGAACCCAATATCAAAATTTAGTTTTGAAGTGTGACCCCTGAATTAGAGGTAAATTGGTTGTATTACAATAGCTAAGTGGAAAATTTGGTCTTACAGGTTTCATAGTTCAATCCCAAATTGGACTATGTACACTAAGAGCTAATCCAGTGGTGATTTCTTCAACATAGGTAAAATATGGATTTCTTAAACGTACCTAAAATAGGAATTTATGTAAAATGCAACATTATTGAGGTGGAGGAGGAGTTGGAACTGGTTGTGCTGTTGGCTCGGGTGATTAATAGGATGTTGGCATCGATACTAAAGTCTATTCGGCCCCACTACAAGATATGGAGTGGTTTCGTTCAATAGATGGATTCATTGGATAAATTAATAAAAGTGCTCATAATATATCCTATTATTTTTCCTTGTTAGATAAGAAATACGACATAGTGACCCGGGCATAGCACTAGGGCATAGGATATAGATATCTTGCTTTAATTTGTTTACTCGGAAGAGGATCGGGTTCATTTAGTTCCCAACTCAGTGTCGGTTGATCAAGAATGAAACCCAGAATTTTACCCGACTACATAAGATTCAATGCCAACACTTCAAGATAAAGATCCTGATCATTACCCAAATCCATTTAGCAAGCAGCTCAATTGAGAGCTACTCTAGTGGTGATTTCTTTAGTATAGGCAAACTATGGATTTATGTATAATCCCTCCGTCATTGTGATTGATGACTGTAAAATCCATGAAGAGCTTAACCATGTAAAAATTTCTTTAGTATAGGCAAACTATGGATTTATGTATAATGCCTCCGTCATTGTGATTGATGACTGTAAAATCCATGAAGAGCTTAACCATGTAAAAATGACAGCGTAAATTTTATCTCGAGTGCCGAGGGGAGCTAAAAGATCCTTAAGTGAGTGGATTCAAGAATGTTTCCACTGTGAACTAGGTGTTGCATTATGGGTTTCATCCATGAGGATTTATTGTTGTTATAAAGTTGTATACATAAGAGTTGTATCACTTTTTCCTTTGACCAGCTAATGTTTAAATGTGAATGTAGATATTGCATGAAGAGAGTAGAAAATAGTGTTTCACCCTGGTATAGAATAGGTTGCGATGATGAACATGGTAGGTATTGCAAGGTAAGGAACCAGATGCAATGAGGCCCCACACAGGGAAAGGTGCAATGTATGAAATGGTCTATATTTTCAATCGGTGAGCTCTGGCGTATTTCTTGCCCAAAACCTATTACCTTGTTAATTTTGAATTATGAGAATGTAATTTTACATGGAAGAGGTCGAGAATAAGGTAGTTGTAGGTGTAAAAATGGAAGTTTGTATGCCTGGAATTTGTATGGGTTGGATTACTTGGACCCTGCTTTACATATAGGGTGTGTTGCTTGTCACAGTCTCTGGTAAATATATAGGGTGTGTTGTTTGACACTCTCTCTGGTAAATATATTTTACTATGTAGATAATTATTTATGCTAGAAGAACATGATAAATAATTTTGGTGGGTTTTTATGAGGAGAAAGGAGTAAGTTGGATTGATCAACAAACAATGTGCCTCAAAGTGTTGACTCTGTACCATATCGTGAGATGTCCTCTTTGTCGGGTATGGATCATAAGAGGCGTTATCTTCATTGGTTGTCACAATAGTCGGATCTAGCTTCTCATTTTCTCTGGGCAAAATTATTTGCATAAATTTGCAGATGTAAGAATTATTGGTCTTGTCTAATAGTTAGGATGGTCACTTTCACTTTATGTGGAAAAAATATTTGCGTAAGTTTGCAGATGTGAGAATTACCAATCTTGTCACAATAGCTAGGATGGTCATTTCTTATTTTCAATGGAAAATGTTTTTCCATAGATTCACAAATGTTAGAGTTAGTATAAGGATGGTCACTTCCCACGTTTTGTGCAAAAAATATTAGCATAAAGTTGAATATTTAAGAATTATTAATCTTCTCATAATAATCAAGATGGTCACTTTTAACTTTCTGTAGCAAAAATGTTTGCATTGATTTGTAGATGTGAAAATTACTGGTCTTGTCATAATCATCAAGATAGTGACTTCTCATTTTCTGTGGAAAAATATTTGCATACTTTTGCAGTTGTAAGAAAACTATTTGCATAAATTTACAGAAGAAAGAATTTCTGGTGTTGTCACAGTCAGAGTGGTCCCTTCTTACTATTTTTGGCCAAAAATTATGCATAGATTTGCAGATATAAGAATCATTGTTGTTGTCAAAATAGTCAAGATGGTCACTTTTCACATTCTATTCCAAAAGCATTTGAATATGTGACTTCTCACTTTATGTGGCCAATTTTTTTCATAGATTTGCATATATAAGAATTATTGTTGTTTCCAAAATAGTGAGCATGGTCACTTTTCACTTTCTATTAGAAAAACATTTCCATATGTTACTTCTTCCTTTATCTAGCCAAAAAAATTTCATAGATTTGCAAGTCACTTTTATCATTTGCATAGATTTACAGATGTAAGAATTATTAAAATTGATAAATTTTCAATTGTATAGACACATATAATAAAAGCTTGAACTCATTTCCCCAAGAGCCTATAGCTTCAAGTTTCTTTTTATTCACACTCATCATTTTTTTGTTGAAGATTAAAGTACATTTTCAATTGAATGAAACAAGGAAATCCTTCAAGTTTCTTTTTATTCACACTCATCATTTTTTTGTGAAGATTAAAGTATATTTTCAATTGAATGAGATAAGAAAATCCTTTGTTTTTATAATAAATTTACCTTTGAAATCAAATTTTGTTTAACCATGGATATCAAGCTACATAATGGTAAGGGAGTATATGAGATTTAAATGGTAGCAAATCTGGTTTCAATGGAACATCCAACCACAATCATATTTCCTAACTTCCTAACTATTGTAGCATATTTATGAAAATTTTAAAATTTAAAATTCTCTCACAGAAATATAAGAAACAAAGTTGAATAATTTTTGTTAGTTCTTCCTTTTACGCTGGTATTTCCTATGTTGCCTCCCTACAACGTTTCCTTTGCAACATATAGTGCAATTGCTAGTATATGTACATTATACATAAATGTCAACCTTTGTGTGTACTCATAATTATTAATAATTAAATTAAAATTCTTAAATCTCAATAAATACTCTATATAACACATAATTGTTGTGTGGAGATGCTCTAGAACAATATAGGGTAGATGTGCATAAGTGAGATGAGATATGAAACTTTTTTGAAATTAATATTTTTTATATTTTAATTTTGTCTTTTATTAATAAAATTACAAAAATTGTTTTAGGTAAAATAAAAATATAATATGCATATGACATTAAAATATATAACATATAAATAGTACTTATAAATTTACAATAGAACAATATTTTTAATCATGAATATTCACCATGGATATTGTTAACTTCTAAATAGGTTTTTCTACAATAGCATGGGCCATGCCCAAGAGAGAAATATAGAGACAGTGAGAGAGAGGAGGGAAGAAAATCATCATACCATGTGCTAATATCATGGTTTATTGATCTAGGTTTTTGATTATTATGTTATGGATCTAGGCTTTTAATTATTCTATTATGATACCATGGACCAATAACACGGCTTTCTAATATCATGGTTTATCAATACCATAGGCCATCTAGGCTTTTGATTATTATGTGATGGATCTAGGCTTTTAATTATTGTATTCCAATATCATGGCTTATCAATAACACATGCCCAAAAAACATAACTTATTTCAAAATCAAAATATTTTACAAATACTTTAATTTTTTTTTTTTTGTAAACTATCTTTTTTTATTTATAAAGCAAGTTGCTCCATATACAGAATTTTGGTGGCCTCAACTTGCCCATGTACGAAACCAAGTCTATTGGTGACCTGACTCTGTTATATGCCATCCCGTAGCAAACTTTTACTAGTCTTTCAATCCAAGCTAAATACACTTCACATCTAGAAACAATGTTCAAGTTCCAAACTAACATTAAAACACAGGAAAAGTAAATGCTAGCCGCTAAAAACCCAGTGAAAAATGGAAGTTAAAAAACTATTCCTTTCTATCCTCTTTATCAAATTGCACCAGAGACAACTTCATTATACGTTGTTGGATCTCATCCAACTTGCTATCTTGCATAAACAACATAATTTGTAGATTTTTCATGTCCTTTTTGAGGTTGCGCATACCTTGTGCTATTTCCGCCATCTCTCCCGTCACCTGTTCTAGGGCTCTGGCTAGCCAAACACTTCATGACCCAGTAAAGATGTAGGGCTTGTCTGTATAGCATCATCCTGCACTTGGTGTGTCCTAGGTCGGGGACTATATCCCCCCATTCTTCCATTTTTGGCTCAGAATCTTCTTCCATAATGCTATCCTCCATCTCCTGGATCAGCTGACAAATGTCAGCATTCGTCCCTTCTTCGTATGCGCTAGCTACTTCATGGGCCACCATTTTAATAGATTTTCTACCTCCTCTCTGACCTGCCAATGTCGAAGTGGTAGGATCTTTTTTACGTGGCTAGATCTAGCACCTTCTAGCCCCACGACCTTCACCTCTACCCAGGGATGCCATCTCTTCTTTTACTGACTTTTGCTTACAATTGTCGACAGAAAACATTATCTTTCTAGGAGCTTCGGTCTTTCCGTAAACTGGCATATCCTTGTTTCTAAGCACTCCCTCTGCACTACATCCTTCCCCATCATTCTGGGGAATCGTAGTTCTCCCCCTATGGATTAATGGTGGTGTTCAAGCCATCTACCATTCTATCCTTCTTATGATTTTCATCCTTAGTTTCCCAGGGCCAGCCCTTTGCGCTGAGAATACACTCTCGAGGCATGCCTATGCTCTGGTCCTCTCTCTGTCTCTCAACATGGTCCTCATGCCTACCTTGACACAGCCCCTCCCCAGCGTATCCTAGCATTGCCCCCTCCTCCAAATACTATGGTTATCGTAGTGAATTGCAGGAGGTGAGTTAGAGGAAACATACCCGAAATTCAGCTCAGCCACAGGAGATCGCACCACTTGCACTACCCTGTTCTCATCCTCCCTTCACTGCGTTCTGTGCTCACTTCCTAAACTTGCCATCCTCATCTACTGCTTCCCACTTACCCTACGTCCCATCGAACTACCACTGTCATTCTTGCCCACCTCTCGCCCCATACTCATGACACTTTGCTCCCTTGAAATTCCCGCAGTCATGTAGGACGCCACCATGTCCGGTTGATCGAGCTTCATGGCAGTAGGTGGCCATCCTAGCCATCCTCTTACTTGCGATGTCTTCATGCTTGTATGCTCCCACTTTGTCACCGCAATCGAGGGCCACCTTTATCTGTTATACTGAGCTCATGTCTTCATGGTAGTCTTGGTGAAGGATTGCTTTGAGGGGCTCCAATCTGGGCTCCTCAAGTTGATGCGGCTAGATACTATCCAGATTACCTCCTTGCTCATTACTTCCCCAATTAGCTAGAAAATCAGCTGCTCTATTGCCTTCCATCCTTACATCGTTTATGATCATATACTCAAACTGCTTTATAAGGGGTTCCAGTTCTTGGACCAGGCTAGCCGTCCTCCAACTTTTTGCAACTTTCTCCTAGGTCTTACCATTATTAAGTTTCCTCATCATATCTATAAGAGGTTCGGAGTCTCCTTCTACCTCCACGTTTTTATATCCAATTCTTATTTATATTCGTAATCCTTGACAAACTATCATTAGCTCTGCTTCGTTATTGCTCATGACACCACTATGGCCTGAGTATACCCATCTTGTTTTGCCCTGGACGTCCTAGAAGATTCCTCCAAGCCTTGCCGGCCCCGCGTTTCCTTTAGAGGATCCATCAAAATTTAGTTTGATGAAACCTGCAGTAGGGCATGAGAAATGGAGAGGGCTAGAGCTGTTTGAGCTGAGAGGTTTCCACATCTGGGGTGCTACCATTCGTTGTTCTAGATTTAGCTTGGCCAGAATCCATTCTTCATTAGGTGTTGTCTTCTAGCCCTCTTGGCTCCAAGCTTCCGCTATAATCGTTTCTCTGATATGACTCATGTTTCTTTTCCAGACCTACGCTTGAGGAAGCTCTTTGCTTTGAAAGATTTTGCGATTTCTTTATTTCCATATCATCCACATGTTCAGACCAACAACTAGACTCCAGGCTCTTCTCACCATTGGGCTCGTGAATTGACTGTACCCCCATTATTTGATTGTTTCTTTGATGTTTTGGTGGTCTCTATTTATCCTTCCAGAGAGCCCCCATATTTCTTCCCATTGTTGTTGGGAAAAATTGCAATAATTCAGAAGGTGTTTAGATGCTTCCCGATCCTATTTACAAGACTACATCTGGGTGGACCCTAAATTCCTTGCTTTTGTAATTGATCCCAAGTCAAAATGTGACCCTTGCACACTAGCCATAGGAAGTGGGTCACTTTTGGCCACCAATTTCCTTACCAAATATGTTTCCATAGGGGTGTGAGGTCGTCTTGTTCCTGCTGTGTGACGAGATTGTAAGCTTCTTTGATCGTGAACGTTCCTTCCACTGAGTGACCCCATCTCAGTATGTTTGGACTTACTCTGATATCTATTTTCCTTGTCTTCATTTATTTTATATACAACTCTATTTGTTCAGCATCAATAGTTCTATCCCATTCTTTTGGTTTTTTCCATGTTCTCCGATAATCCTCTTGGTGTTCTTCATTCCAAAACTCACTAACATAATTCAAACCCTCCTCTTTAGCCATCTGGAAGGTGTTTCCTAGTCCCTGAATACCATTCAGTTTCACCCTTTGATGCCAGGCTTCTTCCCAAAATTCGGTTGAATTTCCATTCCTGATTTCCTAGAAGGCGTGCTTGGATATTATGTCTCTATTTTGGCTAGCCGGGTTCCAAATTTTAGAGCCTTTTGGGATTTCCATAAGTCTTAAGATTTCTTTTCTTTTTGCTAGCATGTTGTATTTTTTCATCCAAATTATTTTCCATAGGTCTCCTCCTCCCACCATCCATCCACACCGGATCTTAGCCCCCATTTCTTGGCTCAAAGTATAGGGATCTCTTAATCCTAATCCCCCTTCGTCTCTACTCTTGATCAGGCCTTTTCAAGATATCAATGCCCATTTCTTTTGTTGCTTTGGTCCTCCCCAGAGGAATTTTTTGAAAATATCCACCATTTTGGCACATGCTCCTTTAGGGGCTACCATTGCCAAGAGTTGGTAGATCGGAATCAGTTGTAAGACCGCATTGACCAAGACTACCTGTCTTGCTATATTCAAGGTTCTGAAGGACCAATTTTCCAATCTTCCATTGATCTTCTCAATGGTTTATTGCCAATTCTCCATCTTTAGAGGATTCAGAGCTAACGAGGTGCCAAGATATTTTGTGGGAAAGTCACCCGAGCGGAATCCCAATATTCTTGTCAAATAATTTTTGACATTTCTAGTTGTGTTCAAGAAGTAAGTGTAGGATTTCTCTTTGTTGATTTGGGTGCCAGATGCTTCCATGAATAGGTCCAAGATCCCTTTCATTCTTTTTACTTCCCTGAGTGATACTGCCCAGAATAGCATGATATCGTCAACAAATTGTTGTTGTGTGATAAGTAGGTCATTCCCCCATATCCGGAGCCCTTTGATTTTCCTTTCTTGCAATTCTTTTTTAAGATATCCTCCAAACCCTTCCACCGCAATGATGAAAAGAGAGGGACATAAAGGGTCCCCCTGCCTTAATCCTCTAGAGGTGTTGAAATTGGTGGTTGGTGTACCATTTAGTAGAATGGAAAGATTTAGCATGGAGATCATATTTGAGACCCAAGCAATCCATCTATTGTGAAAACCAAAGGTAGTTAGCACCGATTTAAGGTATATCCAATTCAGACAATCATAAGCCTTAGAAAGTTCCAATTTGATCATCATTCCTACTTTTTTTTTGGATTTCAGAGAGTGCACTACTTCTTGTGATGCTATCAGACCATCTAGAATTTGGCGATCTTCCACAAAACCGGTTTGTTCCAGGGAGATAATGCTGGAAATGATGGGCTTAAGTCTTTTGGCCAAAAGAGTTGTAATAATTATATAGATTACATTACAGAGTGCAATTGGTCTAAAAACTTGGGGATCTTCAGACCTAGCAGTTTTAGGAATAAGAGATGGAAGAGTAGAGTTTAGGCCTAGACATACCTTCTGATTTCTTTGAGATTCCTCCAACACATATAGAATATCTTGCCGTAAGAATTTCCACCCTGCTTGGTATAATTCCACTGTGAACCCATTTGTTCTAGGAGCCTTATTCTTCTTCATCCCCTTCACGATCTCTTCAACTTCCTCCACGGTGGCGGCCCTCATAAGGTCTAGGTTTTGCTCTCTGGTAATCATACTTGTTATCTCATTGCAGATTCTCCCAATAGCTTCTCTTCGGTCCTCCTGGGGTTCAGTAAGGAGGCCTTTAAAGTGACTTACCAGTATCTGTTCCATTTCCTCATGCTCAGTTAGGTGTATTCCTTCTACGTTCTTTACAGAGAAGATTCTATTTCTCTATATGTGTTGAATCGTGGCCTGATGAAAGAACTTCATATTCGCCTCTCCCTCTTTTAACCAATTCACTCTTGATTTTTTTTTCCAAAGAATCTCCTGTTGTTTCCTTGTTTCTTCAATTTGGCCTAGCAGAACCCCTTCCTCTCTAGCAAGTTCCTCACTTCTGCCTACTCTTATGATTTCTTGTTGAAGCCTCTTCATTTTCTGGACTAGATGTTGCTGGTCCATCAAGATATTCGCGAATTCCTCTTTATTCCATTTTTAATTTTCTCTTTTAGTTCCTTCAATTTCAGTTGGAAGGTTTGCATTCTGCTCCTTCCCCTTTGTTGGCTTTGTTTCCACCATTCTTCCACTTTCGTCATAAACTTTTGGTCTTTGAGTCAGAAGGCCTCAAACCTGAAAGGGCATTTTTTGGGGCTAGCTTTTATGTCCATTTCGAGTTTGATTAGCTAGTGGTAAAATCCCATTCCCAGGAGGATCATGGATTCAATGAAGATATCACGATTTATTATCTATTCTGATATAATGAATCTATCTAACCGCGAGGAAATTTGGTGGGTGCCGCTTCTTCTGTTGTTCCATGTGTGAATCCCATTTATCGTTGGTATATCGACCAGTCTTTGTTCATTGATAATATCCCTGACGGCTTCAATATTCGGGTCTGACCTCCTGAGACGTCCTCTTTTTTCACTTAGAGATGTGATCATGTTGAAGTATCCTCCTACAATCCATGGATTTTCTGGGAAGAGATTTTGAATTTTTCCTAAGTTATGAAGCAAAATCCTGTGCTGTTTGGGTATATGTGGTTCATACACTCCTGCGAGGAGGACCCATTCCTATGATCCAATATTCCTAAATTTTCCAGAAAGAATTTGCGGTACACTTACCTAGTCTTCAAATTGAACCTCCTTTGGGTTCGAGAGAATTTCCAGGTCCCCAACACTTCCTATGTCATCCTCACCTATTATCTCATAATTCAGTCTAAATTTGGCCATAATATCTTTCATTTTCTGTTCACTAATATTTGTTTCTTGGACAATCATTATATTGAGCTTATCTCTCTTAAGTCTCTCCTTCAGATATCTCTGTTTCCCCCTACTGTTCAATCTGCTAATATTCTATGTTGTAATTATCATTTTAATAGTTTGAGGGGTTGTTGGAATACCTCTGATAGAGGTACGACTCTTCCCAAATTTACCAGCATTTCACCAACCATTTGAATGGTTTCGCTCATAGGTCTTCTTCCCCATTTTCTTCCTCCCTTCCCTGCATTACATGTTTTTGTGCTTTGTCCTCAGTGCGATCCTAAATGTTGTGGTTGACTAATTATGATTGCCCCTAGTTTCTCGTTGTATCTTTGGAACATGTCTTTGTATAATTTCTTATGATCTTCTCGGATGAACCTCTCATCTAGATGCCTCCATTCTTGTAGAAGTATCTTCATGACTTGTTCCTCTTCACTTCCTTTGTCCTTCTGGGGGTCTATCTCCATTTGCGTCTAGTCTTGATGGTGTTTTGTTCTTTCACCTTCCTTTTCTAGCTCCATATTTGTTTGAGTCTTATTTTTCCCTTTGTCTATCTTTATAGGTTTTATTGTTTCTTCGCCAATAGCTTCATCGCCCTCTTCTATTTCCTCTCCTTGGACTACCACAAACTTGTTTTGATATACCTGAGTTGACTCCTTAGGAGGTGGTTTTTGATTTGTCGGTCCTTTTTGAGTTTTTCTCTACCGAGGCACTTCTGTAAGACCTTCATCGTCCTGCCTACCCATTTCTTCCTCCTTCCTCGCTCTTTCCTTTTTCCTAGTATCCGTTGATGTTTTGGCTACATTCAGAGGGCATGATCTAAAGAGGTGACCATATTCATGACAACTTCGCAGCGGAATGTAATGTGCTCGTAGTCCACTGGTTTTTGCCACACCTCATCATGATATTCCACCTCAATATAGTGTGGAAGCGGTTCCGTGATATTCATGTAAACATAGATCCTTGCATAGGATGTATATCTGCCATTCCTGGTGGTGTTGACGACTTTGACAAATGTCCCGATTGAGTTCCTGATACCTTCCAGAATCTCTGGATCCCAAAACCGGATTGGGAGTGATAGCAATTGGACCCATATTGGTGCCACTAACATTTTCTTCTTATCTGGGTTGTAGCATTCTTCCCAGTGTCTCATAAAGAGACCTGCGTTGTTAATGAAATAGGGTCCTTCTTCAAAAATCCTCTCCTTATCCTCTAGGCTGGACAAAATGACCGTGAAGAAACCCTTAGCTCCTAATTTTAGGTCAATATGTCCCTTAGCTTTCCATCTTTGTTGTATCCATTTGGCCAGTTCTTTTTCGGACGACCATGGTCCAACAAGCTTGCAGATCAGAGCATGGTCTTTCATATATCCTCTGTATTCTTCTAGTTTGCTGTTTGGGATTATAAACTTGGGTTTTTTCATTGCTTTAGGCAGAAATCTATTTTCCAACCCCGCTTTCCGTCGAGCCCCCATGACCAGCATGTCCTTAGCCCATTTCCATATGATTCCGTTCGATCCATTCCTACTTGTCTCGCTTGCAGCTATGTTTTTGTAGGAGGGGATCTCTCCCCGCCCCCATCCGATTTTGTCATTTCTTTGTCAGACTCACCTATGGTCAGTCCGCCTTCATCCAAACATCTTGTGACCCTTCCTTATCCTAATCTGGTGTAGGTGGTCGTAGGATTTCCCTGCACCCTGTCTAGAGCTCAAGTCTATTCGTCCCCTAGTCAAATACCTTATTTTAATTTAATTTTATAACATTTTTTAATTTAATATAAAAGAAAAAATGTTATAATTATTTTTGAGGTATATCTAAACCCTTTATCCTCACAAATACTAAAAATATTCCCATATATATTAAATTGAGGTCTTAATAAATTAAATATGACAAAAATCTTTTATATGCATATGTGAAATTTATATAATATAAATAATATTATAAACAACAAGGATAGATACATCTTAACCAAGGATCTAAGCCAAGAGAGGAAGAAAAGTGACTTACAATGATAGAGGAAATTTAGTGCATGAATCTTTTAAGTTTTTTATTGTTGTATTTTCTTTGACATTATTAATCCAAAATATAGGTTTAATATTTTACAACCAAATATTTTTTTCTTAATTTAGATTCTTTGTTAAATACAATACAATGGGATCATCTTTAAGAGACAGAGTGAAGAGAAGGAGGAATAGAGTGTGGGACAAAGACATAGAGGTGGGAGAGACAAGAAGAGAGAGGAAGGAAGAGAGATGGGAGGGGGGAGAAAGAGAGGGAGAGATATGGATTTGAACGTGGAAAGAGAGGGAGGGAAGAACAAATTTGTTGAGAGATAGAGGTGGAGAGAGATGAAGATAGAATGAGGGAGAGAGGAGATAAAGAAGAGAGAGAAAAGGAGAGGATAGAGATAAGGAATGAAGGGGAAGAGAGAGATAGGGAGACATAGATATGGAGGCGAGAGAGAGGGGGAGAGCAAGAAGGAGAGAGGGAGGGATATAGTGATAGAGTTGGAGGGTAGAGAGAGTGTGTGTGTGTAATGGGGCAACACAAAGGGAGGTGGGAGAGAAATGGTGTGAGAGGAAGGAAGAGAGAGAGAGGAAGAGGAGAGAGAGATAGAGTTGGAGCCAGAAGAAATACATAGACAGGTAAAGGTGGATTTATAATTGCATTTGAGTTATTTAAATTTAAATAAATAATTTTGTAGCGTTTAATTTTTTATTATGTATTATAAATTATTATTTAATTCTAAAATAAATGGATTAATTTATCATGTAATGATTCAAAATGCATAATATGTTTAGACATTATCTAATCTATTTGAAAAATAACAAATTGGATTTAGAATTTTAGGCTTATACCATACTACTACATATAATGAATTTCACATGTCATTAGGTGTTCAATATTGATGACAAATAATGCAAAGTTGTGGTTTTGAATATGTATTATTTAAATTTAAATTTTACTTGTTTGATTGTGTACTTTTACTATGTATTTTGATTTGGTGATGATAAACTCTAGAATTAATGGTATTTTGAAAATAAATCTTAGTTTTTGAAGATTTTTATTTTAGAATACAATTTCGAAAAAGTGTGTATTGTTAGGCATAATTATTCAAGATGAGGTGACTATAGGAACGAGTTACATAGAGAAACGACTTCAAAAAGAAGAAGTAATGCTAAGGATTGTAGATACAGTACAAGTGACATTGTAAGTTAGAATAGGGATGGAATTTGAATTTATATTATTACAAGGACTAAAAGCAAAGGTGATGGTTTAGAAGCAGTAAAAAAATTTAGTGTAGTCAGTCAAAAATTTAGTATACTATATTTTTTATAATGTGTAATAACTAGCGACTATTCCAAAAGGTACAAAGAGAGGGCGATAGGATTATTAAATTGGAATTGTTGAATTTTTCTAGAAGAGTTAATTGGCTTATGGAAAACCTTGTTTTCTTCGACTAGATTGTTGTGCAATTACTTTTCTTTAGATGTTTTGTTTATATCTATATTACAAGGAACACATGTAATGTCTTATTTCATTTTACAGTAAGTTAATTACCCAAAATCAAGAAACCTCTATAGATGACCAAGCATATACGAAGAATACATCTCATTCATATGCAATATCAAATCCATCTTTTCTTTTCTCTGAGTAAAATTTCAAAAGCATGAACACATGCCATTTCATATGCACAATAAACCCAATTTCTGAAATTTCAATGCTTGGATGCATCCCATTCACATGCTACAGTAAACCCATATTTTCCTTAAATTTCAATCCATAAACACATCCATTCATGAGCCATAACAGAATCACAAAAGACAAAACTCCCTTACCCGTTAAAACATTATCTACTTAGAGAGAGGTAAGATGAAAGGAAAACACTGTCTACAGATCCTCCATGTCTCTGAACGAGATGAGAAGCACCCCGTGACTCATTAATGCATTAATCTTCTTAGGAGTGCGAGGTAAGACTAAAGAAAATCAGGAGTGTGATAATTTGCATATTAGAAGCTGGATGGAACAATAATGATATTAGTTACAAAAGAGGTAACCATTTTATGATTTTTAACAAGAAAAACATATACCAATATGAACTCAATAATCCTTTTTGAGTGAATATGCTAGCACTACTGTGAGAATGATGGAATATGTGATTCTTAGATGACTTGACTACCTTAGGTTCATTAAATATTTAGTATATTCTTTTCAAATTGACATTAACATTGAACAATTAAATTTGGATTAATCTTACTAATAAATTCCCAATGTTATTACAATTTACATATATAAATAGAAAATATAAATAATAATTTTCATCTATAAAGGAGCCTAAGAGTGGAGGCAAACCAAAATGCATTATGGTGATGGTATGATTCAAAAATGCTATTTAAACTAAATGCAATGCCCTTTCTTAAATTAACGAGAATCAACAATGTTCTGAACACATGAATGAATTCAAGTGGCCATTCATAGAAATAATATGTCTAAACTTGAACAATATTCATAACACGAATTCTAGTTTTGGATTCAAAAAGATAATGTGTCAAATTTCCTTTGAAAAGCTTTCATTAAGTGACATAAAAAATCATCTATATAAGTAATTAGTAATATGTATGAGCGGGGTTATGATTTTTCTATTTGAGTAATAGGATATTTATATATGTATGAGTTAGGTGATCATTTTTCTATTCTAGTATTAGGATATTTATATATGTATGAGATAGGTGATGATTTTTCTATTATCGAAAGTTACACCCTATTTTGTCATGGAATAAATAAAACAAAAATGAAATAAAAATGATTTTAACTAGATACTAAGAGAAACTATTATGTGATAAATAATTAACCAAAAAACTAAACATTCAAACATCAAAGTAAGTAAGAACATTAATAGTTATGAAAAATCTAACCTTTCTTTTAACATTTTATAATACGCATCCCAAAAAAATTGTTATGGGCTATTTTCAGAATCTAAACCCCTTGAAACAGCTGAGAAGATTTTGACCCATGTTATTTTGAAACGAATCGTATTACTTCTAATTGGTCCGTTGCCTTTGCTTTTCCAAAGTCTTCAAGTGAAAGAACATCAACAATGGATAGTTGTTGCATGTGCAAAGGGTCATGTTTTTTCCCAATAGCAACTTAATGTATTCCAGTTTCCTAGGTTTTTAACTCAAATAATTAAGACTCTACGTATAGGTTTTTCCTCAGATTTATGATATTTGATCAACAAAGGGGATCACTGTGCATGTGCACGGATAGTCCATTCTGTGGAAAATGAAATCATTTGGAAAACTCTCATGAAATCTACTCAAAACTACAGCCTACAGGAAATTGACACTATACGAATGCAGCAATTGTTATGACAGAACATAAAGTAAATTGGTTTCAGATTAGAAAGGATTGGAGATTTGTGTGTAAGATTTATTAGAGAAATGGTGAGACTTGTAAATGCGATAATACACCAAAAAAGAAACTTGGACATCTTAACTTCTTTCATCATCTCTGTTATGCAAAGATAAATTGCTAGAATATTTAGCAAAAATTACGATCAAAACAATAAAGATAAACATATATCTCAAATATGTCTGGATCTACTAAGCATTTATAGAACTCTTCCATTCTAACTAAAAATTAAGAAAATATGATAATTTTTCAAGTTTTCTCTACGTATAATTTTAAATATAATTTGGATAATCACTTCTCATTAGGTGGGGAAGACAAGCAAAGGCTCTAAAAGTATTTTCATGCAATTTCAATTCCTCCTTCGCTTTCTACTTTGTTTTGTTTGTGTAATCGAGTTGTTGAAACGTACACAGTTTAGATAGAGCCCCGCACTGAAGCATCTCTCGAAGAATGAACACATTTGAAGAATATGTGCAAAGTGACCAAAGGATTCACACTGCTTTCTTAGTGGCAGTTTCTGAAACCCTAATAATCGTCTTCAAGACTAAAAGAATACCCATAGCGTGATCAGCCATGGTAGCCCTTCCTTTTGCGTAATCCACTAGCATGTTCAACAAATCTAAAATCCTTTCACACTTGGGCTTCTCAGCATCTGGAAGTAATTCGATCAGACAAAATACAGCGCCTACCTCGATTGCCAGCAATTTGTTCTTTCGGGATTTCTTACATATTGCTATGAGCACAACGAAGGCAACCACGGTTGCCTAATGGCAAACTTCACCCGTTATGAGTTCTAATAGCCCATGGAAAATATCAATCCTTTCCCTGGCAACAAATTCCCAATCAGCTATCCAAACAAAAAGCTTCCGCACTAAAACTGCCACGTGAATACGAGCTTCAGTGGTTCCCTTTTGCAAGATCAAGGCCATTGACCTAATGAATGCTATCTATGTGAGTGATTTTGCAGTTTCATGGGTTATAGGAATCAGATGCAATATACCCAACGCTTCTTTACAAGCCCCAAAATTTTCATTCTCGCTCTCTTCACAACAACAAGAGTTGATGAGAGAGGCTAGAGCATGACTCAAACCAAACGCAGCGATGCAGTGACAGTTTGCTAAACCCATAGATATTGAAAACCAAAAGCATACCTGCTTCTATCCATTAAAAATCTCGAGAATTTTATTCCAATGTATCAAGAATTTCATCTCTATTGATTCTTCTACTCAACATAATAGCAACAAAATAGAATCGTTATGACAAACGACGCAAACACTCTTTTCAAAAAAACATAAATTAAATTCAAAATATAAAAAAACACAATGAATATAAAACAATGTAAAATCCAAAATGTATGGCCATGCAACAAAGAAAATAAACTTTAACAAGAAACCAGGCAAGCCAATGCAATGCAAAGTATTGAAGAAAATGATGAGATCAAAGTGAGAATGTGCTCTGTGAGATGCTTAATACTAATCAGTGCTTGCCAAAAGCCAAGGAAGAAGAACAGTGCTTGCCAAAACCCACGCAAGAAGAAGAACAACAATAACTGGGAGGGAAAAAGCAGTAAAAATATCTTCAAGAGTGACATAAAAGAATGGGAAAAAGCAGTAAGGCAACTCAACCGATCTTTGGAAAAAGCAGTCACACTTCAAATCAACAGTTGAAAATGTCTCTCGTGATCCAAGACAGCAGGGTAAAACTGTTGATGATTATTGATGCATAGGAAAGCCTATCAGCCTAAAAATAATAATTACCATTGAATTAGAGGAGCATATTGTAAATTTATATTATGACAAGGAGTGAAAGAAAAAGCGTTGGTTTAGAGGCATTAGACTTTTTTATAACGTGTAATTAAAATAATATAATAGATATCATTGGATTAGATGAGCATATATTTCCTTTACATGTGAATAATTAAAATAAAGTCACCATTAAGAATAAAGATTTTAAATTTAAAAAAAAAACAGTAACGAAGAGAAAATTGTCAATAATTAAGATTAAAGTCACGATGAAGAATAAATACATAAAGTTAAAAAGAAAAAAGAAAAAAACTACAAAGTAATGAATCTTATTACAAGAAGATATATGTATATTTTGGAAGGCAATCCTTTTTAAGTATGGGTTATATTGATTTATAAATGCAGTATCATATTGAATATAGAAGACATGAAAAACTTTAGAGAGTAGGTCGTCTATGAAAGATTGAAAAGTTAGTTATGCATCTAAGTGGTGGAAGAAGTTGGGGAGAGGAAAAAAAAAAATGTACAAGTCAAGTCGAGATCTAGCATATAGAGAAGATGGTCACAAAATACAAAATTATACGTTTAGATTGTGATTTTTATATATACTTTGTAAATGAGGACAAATCATGAAAAGTATGGTAGATAAATAGGCGTTTAGAATATATTGATGTATTTTATAAAGTGCTTATTATGGTTTATATTTCGAGAGATAGTGAAGAATATTTCGCAAACTTTGCTTATGGGTTAAATGGTCTATTAATAAGAAAATCCATGAGAAGAACGTATATTATATATAATAGAGAAGGTTTCTAATCAGCGTCTGAAATAGGGAACATGTTACCATGGTGACCAAGTTCCAAGATCAAAATGCGAAGTAGCAGTGGAGAAAAGTCACATAAAGGGTTAAGGATGCGAAGTAGCAGTGGAGAAAAGTCACATAAAGGGTTAAGGATAAAGGGTTAAGGATGAGGAAGATGGAGGAACACATTATGTCTTCGTGATGAAAGGAAAATATGTAGGAAGAAAAGTTATTCCTAAAAACTAGAGAAGTTGAATAAAAGAAGAAAGCGGAAATGTGAAATGCATAAAGATTGAATAGAAACGATAGTTAGCATAATAGAAAGAATGTATCTAAATGGTAAAATGATGTTATTCTTGAGAAACAAGCATTGGTGATGTTTCTTGAACAAAGGATAGTCACTGAGTTAGAGTAGATATTGGTGATAGGGCATCATCTAAAGGAAGAGCCACCATTAAACATAATTGGGATTACATTATAGTCAAATGAGAAGAAACAGATAAGGCTCAAAGAAAATATAATATAGTTAAAGATAACGATTTTATAATAACTATTATTTTCTTTATATAAATACTTAGAAACATATTTTTTCCAATATATGTGCTCATACACGTGTTACTCTAAATAACATGATTGTTATACCTTTATAATAAATATAATGGTTATATATTTGATATACAATTTTTATGGTGATTATTAACATCTCATCTTAATATTTAGTTCTGGTATTATATTTAATATATAATTGAGTTTTGTGAGACTAAGTACAATTTATTATCATAATACCACTTTTTAGTCTATATAATTTAGATTCTAATTCTAAACAATTTATTATTGAAAAAATGAGCATTACATATTCACAAAACATGAATGAAAATATAATTTATTGAAACTTAAAGTGTGATATATATAATAATTCTTCAATAAAACAAACCAGTAATGAAAAGAGGTGATAATTTCATGAATATTATGATTCATACATGAATGACAATATAATTGATTGAAATGTAACGTGTGATATATATAGTAATTCTTCAATAAAACAAACAAGTAATGAAAAAAGATGATAATCTCATGAATATTATGATTCATTTTGGTTAATATTGAATGAACGTTAAAAAAAATATTGAATGCGAGGGAGAGATATGTAGGCATAAACGTTTTCATATAAACAAAGTTGGAAAAATAAAGAGATTGAATACCTCACGAGAGTTAATGTATCAGGAGGGAATGTTCACAATATCTTTGAATATAGATTGGGGATAGAAAATAGAAAAGTGCATTTAGAAAACCGATACTATCTAATATATTCATATGCGTACTACTTGAAAGTTGAAGTTACAGATCGACACAAATAATGGAAGGCTATAAGTGCTATAAATGCGGAAAGTCGATTAAAGCTTTAGAGAAATATGATGACTTTCAAAGCCTACTCCAATCACGTATGTGATAAATTACTTGTACCACCCCACGACGAAAAAAGTCTAGTTTTAGCAGAGAGGGTGAAAGTAAATTTTTTGAAAATGTATATTATTATTAAAGGTTGATTAACTAGTATCTGTATTATATGTTACAAAGGAAACTCTGTAATATAATGACATAAGAAATGATAGTATAGAAGAAAGAAGTCAATATTTTATGAAATTTTGGTTTTATTGGTGTTTCTCTTTTATCATATGTTGTGTTTTACGGAGATTCCAACCACGATATATTCAAAGTGAAGGATTTATGAAAATGCTCTTCATTAAGAGTTTGGAACCTTTCTAAGTAAATGATTTAAATCAAACATTTCATAACAAAGTAAATGTTGTTAATTTAGTTACTTGGTTCTTCTTATCCTTATTTCACTCGTATAAAATGTCCAAACTATAAAAGAATGGTATTATTTGTTGTCTCTTAATACCATTGTATTTTATCTAAGTCAATCATTTTATAGCCTCAACTAGGTGCCCATCGTTCTCTTTCCATAGTGACTCAATGTCTTTAAATGCATTTCATAAATTTGGTTTAATAAATGTCGGTGGAAAACCAATATATTACACTTTGTTGAAAGGACTGTACATTGGTTGGGGTAAAATTGTATTTCTCTTACCATCTGATGATGTCATCTAAATCTTGAATCTTTCTCACCACTTATGAATTCCCCATTCTAACTGTTTTTTATCATGATGGTATTGACATCATAATCCTTGTTCGTGAGGATATCATTTAAGAAGTCAATGATAAGTGACACAATTAGTTCCTCACAATTGTGAAATTCCCCATTCTAATTGTTATTTCACCATGATGATATTGGCATCATACTCCTTGTTCATGAGAATATCATTTAAGAAGTCAATGATAACACAATTGGTTTCTCACAATTGTGAAAGTAAAGGAAAACTTTATTCACATTATGTTTGAAAACTTTATACTGAGAGTCTTGATTCATGATTTTTTTTTTTTTTTGGTGTGGTTCATGGACACTATGGTCATTGGGTGGCCACTACGTCCATAGAAATATCTTGGTTGATAAACCCCAAATGGAATCGAGCCATGCAACCAATAACTAGGCCTAATCCCAAGGGCTTCTCGGAGAGTTCACCTTCTGACCTCCCAATCAGCGAGGCACTGATTTGACCGATTGAGCTAACCCTTGGGGCTATTGATTCATGAAATTTTGTATCATCTCCTTTTGTTGTTTTAATTTGTGTTATCTCAAAAAAATGTTTCTCCAGTAACCTATGTTATTGCTATCTTAGCAGTGACATTGTCATTAGGCTTGCTTGCTTGACATTAAGAACAACTAAGTTTGTAGTTTCAATTGCAAATTTCATGCTTCCATTCAACTTTTTTAATAGAATGAAAACATCCCTAAAAACTGTAAATGAATCCTCATCATGAGAACTATGAAGTAGCTCATTAATCATCTATTCATCCAAGGTGTCATCTCCATTTTTTTGGTAGCTTCACCAATGATCCCTAAGCCTCATGTTAATACATCAATACTTTACATGGGAAAGATGTTGATACTTTTGTTTAAGGTAGATGTATATTAGCCTTGAATGATACTATATTAAGCATACATGATGGCAAAAAATTCACTATGCTAGAAATTACTAGGGATTATTTAGAACCAATCTACCTCTTATTTGTATCTATATATAAATACATAGAAGTTTGTTCCTCTCTAGCTGATTTAGATCTGGGTGAGGGAATCCACAGAGGAAAACATGAGATGATGGCTAGGGGACTCTTAGAGGCAAAACAATATTCACTATGTAAACTCTTTCTTCCTGGAATCTAGGAAGAAAGTCTGGATATAGATATTTAGGAAGGACTAGTTAAAATTAGAGTTGGTTAAATGGAGGTTGTATCGAGCTTCGCAATGAGCATCGCTCAACCATACCTTCAACTTTTTCTAGGAATATTTAATGTCCTCTTCTTTATTTCTGGAGATGCGGTGAATTTCATCGTTTTAATATCAAAATTTGCAATTTACTCCAGACATAAATTCAGAGCCTGCACAATGGAAGCCTACAACTGTTCAATTTCAAAGTTCCCAGAAACTATAAACCAAATGACAAAATAAAAAAAATGACTGACCTCTTTTTTGTAGATATTGTAGATGATTTTAGGCAAGAATTTTTTTCCCACACCCCATCTACCAAATACACCGATTACACAAGCTTCGTGACGAGCATCGCCCAACCATCCTCATCATCATAGGTTTCAGTGAGTGGATTGTTTCTTTTAACATTTGAATTTAATTTCATTTCATGCTAACCTATTCTTTATTGCTAAATAGGATTTAGTTATGCTACACTTCATATTTCACACTTGCATTGCTTTATTAGTTGCATTCCATCTTTAACCCATTAATCCTAAATTATCGTAGTTGGTCCATAACCAATAGGCTTTCCATTTCAATGATTGGTCCATTTGCCCAATAATCCTATGAATTTGACAAGGAACATTTTCCCACATCAACAAGACCATAAAAGAAATTCAAAGCCTTGAGATATGAATCTTTTGAGATAATCGATAACGAAAGCAATATCACTCACATAGTACATGCCCCATGTTATATGTGCATTTACTTATTAATAAATGTATATAAGATAATATAAGTTTATTAATGTCCATGAAATGACCAAACTAGGCAATCAAATGGTTTATTACATGAGTGGCAATAGAAAATGGGAGTTTTGCTCATTGTCAAGGGTGAAAATCTGTCTCGGTAAAACAAGGCGAAATTCAGTGAGACTATAGTGATTAAGGTTTAGTATAATCATAAGAAGGGTCTTTCTCTATCAAGGAGGGAGATGATTAGGAGAAGGTGCAAATAATTTATGGCCACACGGAGAATCTTGCAATTGATTTTGGTTATCAACTGATGCCTAGATCAGCTATCTAGATTACCAAGAACCTTCGTGTTTGTGTGTGCTTCCAGAATGCCACAAAGCTCATTCTAATGATCACCAGTAAGGGAATTGTTGTGAGAGTTGCAAATTTTTTCCTTTATTTCTCGAATGGTATCTATTCTTACACCAATTATTGTAACTCTAATTGCAAATCATCTCATGCAAAACCGTGTGAGTGCAAGCAGAAGCAATTACTTGTTTTTTGTGATAAGCATGTGTTTGATAGAGAAAATGTACAAATGCAAAATCAGAGAGGATTAGTAAAATATTTTGTGTATCAGTTTCTGTTCGATGTATCTACGATTCATACATAGAAAAAATAGACCCAGATAGTTAGTGAAATTTTCATAAGACAGGTTGAATTTCTACTTGATTCGTTCTTCATATCAGCCATCGGTTTACAGAAAATGTTTAATAGGGGTTACATTGAGTATAGTGTTACTAGAAATTTGCATAATGCAGTGTTGTTGGGTGGTATACAAATGGTGACACATCATGTGATCATATGTCATAGATACAGACACTATTTGGAGCATAGTTATTTAAGGCAATGTGTAGAAGATTTCATGAGAAGCTATGCATGATAGATTCTACCTGTCGTAACATAATTCACCAAAAAGATACAAAATTTGTTAGACAGACTGAATTATCTTGGACAAGCATTGGGCTTAAGATTGTAAAATATATGATAACCTTTTCCAATACACTATAAATCAAGGCCAAGGAACACTAATGTAAGGAATAAAAAACATGCGTAGAAGAGGACATTCATATAAATTTGATGTCTAACTACTGAGAACATATACTTCATAATCCATTTTGTCACATTTTTCTCATTTCATTTGATTAGAACTTGCCACAATTGTTTTTTCGAGGCCTAAAAATAAAGGGATGCCTAGAAATTTAAAGATCTACCTAAATTGAATCTACAAGTAGCTTATATTAATTAATTTAGAAGCTCATTAGCACTCTCTATATGACATTGTTTTTTTCCATGGAATGTTTAGACCCTAAGGATATATGAAGGATATCTAGGAATTTCATCACATTTTTTCAACACTCAATCTCCTTTTTCTTGTGAGGAAGGGGGACCATTTGCAAAGTGAGCATGACTTTGGTATTTGACATTTGACCCATGAAATAGATATCTGTTAACCTTACCTAGTGAACTTTCCAATCTAACAAGTATCCAAGAGCCTTTACTGAAAAAGGTCATGACCTGGAAATTGGATCAAAACAACCCAATATTAAATAAAATAGTTCATTATTATTTTTTCAAAATGACGATAATGAGAATTGTTGATTTTTAAAATGACAAATTGTTTAAAAAAAACAAGAAGCAAAATTGATTTCAAAGATTATATGACTTCTAGACATGTTTGAAATCTTTATGCCACTTAGAAAACTTTTTAATACCATATAGTAAGTTTTTCATCAAATTTCTTATGTAAACGATTATAGAAATAATATATAGAAGGGTAATCCATTTCTATCTAACTTAGTAGAGGAGGATCTCTTATAAATTAGGTAAGAATAAACTTGGGCCAAAAAAATGAATGTCTTGAGACATAATGTGTAGCTTCAAGATATGAAACAAAACACTAAAATAATAAGACAACCTTTTTTAATTTTATTTTGAAGATAAACATTATTAGTAACTTGTCATTAACTTCCAAATGAGTAGAAACATGTTTGAACAAAACACTAATCATTCTTATAAACTTTATTCAAATCTTAAATCTTATATTTTATATTCAATAAAATCTATCCTTAAAGTAAATATAATCACCCTAAAATTTTCTCCAAATATTAAGTATATTGTATCCTAGCATTTAAAAAAAAACATTATTTAATCCTATCAAAACGTTATTGAAATTCTATCAATAGTAAAGCAACATTGTAATCAAAATTCTTCACCTAATATGTTTCCTCTAAACTAGGAATGAGATTTCCTAAAAGAATAATCTCATAAAAAGAAAGCCACTTTGAAAGAAAATAATAATTGAGGATTACACATTTCAAATTTGTAAGAAACATATAACTAATCCATCATATAGCTTGGGAATGTATTTAGAAAGACCTCTAGTCAAAGCACCACCAAATATAACCTCCTCCTAGAATTTCAATAGATCCTCTTTGATAGAATACATAAAGTTTATAAGGTGACATGAAGAAATGTAATGGCTATGCAATTCACAGTAATTTATGATTTAGCTCTAGAAAATCTATACTGCCAAATATAGCCTCTTCATGAAATTCTAGCAAACCATTTATAATTAGAACAAAAAATTAGTTCGATAAACCGTTGGAGAAATACCATCGACACTAGGAAATTTCCTTCCTTTGAAACCAAACTTTATGTGATAACCTGTTCCCTCTTCCAAAGAAAGAGAGTCAAACAAGGTGTTCAAATCAAAATGATATCATTTGGAAGAAAGCGACTCTAAACTTTGCAGCATATATGTCTTCAGATGACAAATGCTACCACTTTTTTAGGTTCTTTTTCAAGAAATCAATAAATACAAATATTGTAACATTTTCAATTAAATTGTCTTTTCAAACGTTCAAATGGATACATTCAACAACTTGCAACTATAGTTTTCCCAATTTCTAACTAAATTTCAAATAAAATCAACTGAAAAATCAGCCTAAGAAAAGGGGAAAAATGACCTTCTTAGACTACTTCCTATTTTATCTTGAGAGTTAATGAATGATTCCTTGTCTCAAAAGATTTGGTAAACCCCCTTTGGTTCTCATCCTTAAGCACTAATCCAAGTTCTTACTCTCCACCCATTTCAAATATCTAGTTCGTGTGTCCTTAAATTAGCTTTAGCTCCATAGTGGTGGTTGTCCTCAAATTCCCATTATCAAGGTTATTTTGCAAAGAACTCTACACCATATATAACGAATTATTTTCCTTCTATCCATTGTGCATAGAGAAATTCTTATTTCTTAGAAATGTCCAATAAAAGTTCCGGTATCATTTAAAACTCCATATTATTGAGCTATAATCAGATTAAAATTTTCATATTAGGTGTATCCATGAATTAAAATAAATTTATAACTGATTTATGTCTTTATTTAGATTCTTGTTAACGAAATGAAGTTTAGATAAGAGTGATCTATAATAATTAGTGTGTTTGGGAGCACCATGATGTACCATGTTATCTTTTTCTGTAATCTATGCAAAAATATTTTACCTTCAATTTCCTCTATTTTGTTTTGAGTGGAAAAACAGTCCTAATAAAGTTTTTGCCTAAAACTAACTTGGTCATCAATGGTCAGCTTATAACTATCACTGACATGCTTATGATTGTAATTTTTCTTTCACAACATTTACAGATTATACACCCCCTACTCACCACTTCTAAGCAGAAGGTCACTGAATTGAATAGTGCTAAAGATAAATAAGAGGAAGCTAGTTCAAAAAACATTTGTTTGAAATATTTTCCGCCATTAAAGGATTGTGTAAACAATCATCCGATAAGAATATTCATCGTTATTTCTATGAGTAATGCATTAGTGTTGCCTCAACATGATGAATAAAATTCACAACGTAACAACTTTAAGTTAATCTTAATAAACATTGCAGTGAAATTTTAGCCTTATTTCTATGAACAATGCTTTAGCATTGCCTCAAAATGATGAAGCAAGCTCACAACATAACAACTTTAACCTAATCCTAAGAATATTTCAGAAAAAAGAGCCTAAATATACACTATTTCAAGCTAAGAAAACAACGACAAACATATGTTTCATGTTGGCCCAGCTAAACAAATGAAAATAGCTAGCAACCACTGCATATCATATTTATTTGATATATACAAAATAAATAGAATGAACAAGAAGCTGAGGAAATAGAAGATAAACAGACAATCATGACTCTCTAGGCTCCCATATATCTTAAACTATGTTACAAAAGAGAGCTCGAGTTGTGCTTGTCTTGGGGATCTTGGAACGCTTGTATGGTCCTATCACAACTAAATGACATATTATTCTTACAACAATGGGAAACGAAGTAATAGTCTCATGACTCTCATGTCTAGTTTTGTACACCAAAGGAATTGGAGAAATAAAATTAGGTATGGTTGGTCAAGAAATTAATTTAGTAATAGAGGTCATCCTTGAGGAAATGGTGGACCAAGCATCCTCAAATTGCTCAACGTCATCAAACTTGTCGTCCATAAATACGTAGGGAGGGTTAAAAGACTCGACAACTGAGGACAAGTTTGGAACTTCCATGACTTCATTGCAAGCTACTTGAGTATGGCGAAGGGGGAAGAACTCAAAGAAATGATGGTACAAGTTGTACTCGAAAGATATCTTAGTCCAAGAAAAAGTTATATCATATACATCGAGGTTGTGTTGAAAGAGTATGTAACAAAGGTAACTTCAACAATACAAACTTTTGATTTGAATATCTTGGATGATTCATGATAGTAATATTTAGGCAATTTTATCTTAGTGAGCTTAAATACTTAGCAAAGTAGGCCAAGGAAGTGTTCTACATAGTTAGAGTTTTCAGTAGGCAATCCATTCACATGAATTGTCACATCACTTTGACCATTAATTTCATGAGTGAAATCATTCCAAGAGAAATTATTGATTTGTTATTAGGGTCATATTAGACTTTCTTCTTGTCATTGTCCTCAAATCTAATAATATTTTATGTGGATGAAAAAGTGCTTCATGTTCACTAAAACTCAACTGTATGAAAATTTAGTCGCGCTTCGAGTATCACCAATAATCCCCACAAGAACATAAACCATCTTTGAAATCATGGAAGCGATTAACATCTCTCATCACAATTTGTTATCCACTAGACTAAGAAATGAATTTGATGGCAATATGGTAGTCACCACATACATGAAGTTTTTTGATGATTCTAATTTGAGTCATAGGAGATGAGATGATTAGCCCAAATGCAATTGCCAACTTACCACTATGATGAGTAAGAGTGTACTCTAGCTACTCTAACTCCATATCATGCAGTACAAAGTTTTTCTGCAGCAAATATCCCATCTCCTTTATTTTTCTAATCAATTCATTCAACTTGGTGTACATCTCAGTTTTTTGTGGATGTGATGTGTCTCCTACCCCAAATGCATACACTGCATCTTTTACCTCAATCCAACTATATCCTCGTTCATTTTTCAGCCCCATATTTTCTATCATTTTCTCGCCTTAGTTCTATCATCCCACCTACCAGCTGCAGCATATAAATTTGACAAGAGAACATATTTGCAGAGTCTTGGGGTTCCATCTCTAATAAACGATCTCCCACACATTTTCCCATCTTTGTGTTACCATGGATTTTGCATGCACCAAGTAAACTTTTCCAAACTAAAGCACTGGGTTCAAATGACATGTTTATGCAAGCCTCAACCTTGTCCAAGTGTCCTACATGTTTGCAAAGATAAAAAATGTAGGCATAATGCTCTATTGTTGGTGAGATGCCATACTCTTTACTAATTGAATCATAGTGATAACCATCATGCAATAAGTGTACATGGCTACATGTGAAGACTCAAGAGAACACCGACAAATGTAACGTTGTCTAGATTCAAAACTTTGTGTTGAATATGTTGAAAGAGCTCCAGTGTATCTTTCTCATGAACATGTTGAAAATAACTCACAGTCATTGAATTCCATGTGACTAAATTCCTTGTAACCCTTTTATCAAACACATTTTGCATACATATTGACAAAGGAACCGCCCACAAATACATATGTGGAAAATCCATTTTTCATTAGGTAGGCATGGATCTGCTTTCCCTACTCTAGAGATGCAAGGTCACCACAAGCTCTAATAATACTAGTGAAGAAAAGCATGTCCAACTTCATGCTAGTGCGTCGAATCTAAAAGAAGCACTTGAGGGGTTCTTTGCCATAGCCACATTAGGCACATCCTGAAATAATCATTGTCCATGAGATCACATATTGTTCTGGCATAATTTCAAAGACTTGACACACATCATCTATACTCCCACATTTTATGTACGTGTCAACCCAGGCATTTATGACACAAACATTGGACATATAGTCCAATTTGATCACAAAGACGTCGACCTATTTTCCCAATTCCAAATCTCTTAAAATTGCACATATTATAATAATACTGGTCAAGGTGAACTCATTTGGATTAATACCTTCTTGTTGCATTTTCCTGAAGGATTTCAAAGCCTCCTCATCATTCTCATTCTGAACATATCTGTTTACAAGATTGGTTCATGACACCACATATCTCTCAGGCATTCTATCAAATAATTGTTGTGCACTCCCAATGGACCTACATCTAACATACATAGTAGGAATATCATTCCCTAAATGGTCCCGTAGGTCAAACCCATTTCTAATTACATGGCCATGCAACTAATTTCGTATTGCAGAGCTTCTGAGTTAGAACACGCACCAAGTAAATTGGAAAAGGTAACATGACCCACCTATATAGTTGTCCATTGCATCTGGCCATAAAGCCTTAATGCCTCTTGATAATACCCATTTTTAGTATATCCAAAAATCATAGTATTCCATGACACCACATCTCATTCAAGTATTTTGTCAAACATTGTCCATGCATCCGGTACATAACCAACACTCGCATAAGTGGCAAGAAGCGCATTATTGAGAAAGATATCTAATTCATACTGAGTCTTGACAACAAGCCCATGGATTTGAAGCCCCTAATCTGGATTTCCGAGATCGGTGGATTCCCTAAGAATTCCAAAAAAAGTAATGTGGTTGGGTTTCTTTCCTTCCAATATCATCCTCTTAAACAAAGTTAGACCATCCTCACACCTTCCACTCTGAACATATCCTCTTATAATTGTAGTCCATGAAATGACATTTTGTTTAGGCAAGTAAACTTCAAGGATGCTTTTAGGTGATTGTTTATCCATAGCTGATTTCAGAAAAGGAAGAAGTTTTCTTAGATTATGAAGGGTGTTAAGTCAAAGATAAAGATGATTGGAATCATGTACAAAACAATAGCTAGAAACACAATAATGTATACAATATTCTCTCAAATCATCCTCTCATAGAAGGGAATGACAATTTTTCCACAATATTTGATGAGGCTCAGGAGCAACCATTACAGTCCATCTATCTGCGAACTAGGATTGCACAACTTGAGATGGAGTTGTTGCAGCAGGCCTGCCGTTGAAAATTATAAAGGTTGTTGAAGTAAAGTATATGACAAGGTTTTAAGGTTGTCATCTCTAGTGGATGGAAAATTTTCTAGAACCATTTACTTTGAGAGTTTATAATTCTATAATATCTTGAGAGCTTGGAGAGATTAAGTGAATCGTATAGAAAATGAGGCTTCAAAACAAATTTCTTCAGTTTCCCCCTTTCGAGAGCCCGATTGAAAAGCCTGTCACCCTTCACATACTCCATGAAGAAGTAAACCTTCAATGTAAACCTTGGACTTGCACGCCATGAATTCATAGAGCCAAATGATATTGGGGTGTCGAACTAGTCTCATAACTGAGGTTTACCATGTAATATGCTTCATGGTGCTTACCTTGAGGATCGTTTCCTTATCCATGAATTCAATGGCGATGCTCTCACTGGTCTTCAGGTTCTTGGCATAGTACACCTTGGCGAACATCCCTTGCCCTAGTAGGCACCCTAATACGTACCTCCCCATCAAAATATTGGGCTTCATATCAATGGTCTATGCTAACAAGCACAAAGCAAAAAGAACAAAATCTGAATGCCTTTTAGCTTCCCTTCAACCCTCCTTTATTTATTGGGTGTGTGTAATTTCTAAACCTAGACCTTCTCTGACTTGCACTCCATTGCAGGAGCACTACATTCGCGGAGTACTCCATTCCAGGGGTATAGAGTGATTTTGTTGATGCTCTGCCTTTGCTTTTTGCACGAGATTTGTGCTAGAGCTAGGTGATCCACATCCTGCACAATATGCAGACTCATCTCATCTTAGAACATTCTTTGTGTATGCCCAATATTTATGTGAATATATACACAACAGAGAATACATAATTAATAGTGCGCGATGGCGTCTAAGGCATGACGGCTTCGGTGTAGATTTAGATATTAAGGGTCTTCATCTTAGACTTGCATTCAAGAAACTAAACCATTTCTCATAAAAAGAGCCATGCTATAACCATATGCAAAAGAGCTAGACAATCCTCTCAACAAGCTAAAATAAAATATCAACTTATAAATATCCTTCATTTATATTTATGTATTTATATGAAAATTTATTAAAATTTTAATGAGAAATTTTTATTTTTATATTCCCACTTCAACAAAAAAACATTTAATGAATGGAAAAATGTATACGAATGGTTTCGTAATTTCAATTGCCAAAATCCAATATATAAAATTGTTACGCTCTTCTTAACCTTTTTTATTATGTTCTTGGGTCCGGTATGCTTGCTTCATTAACTTCATCACTTCTCTCACGTCATCTGAGGCGGCGTAAGGACATTCTGGATCTTGGATTTTGAGTAGGAAAGACAGGAGTCGAAAGAGCGAATCGTCGTCAGCGTTGTCGCCAGTCCAGGAATCGATCTCGATGGCATTTTGTGGTTGGAGATAATAGGACGTTCGGCGGTCGTCAACTATTATGACGTTTTTCAGATCCCGTCCCAGAATAGACAGGTCCTTCACTGCATCGGGGATTCCTTCAACTTCGCTGCAGTGGCGTCTGTCAAGGCGGTGTGTGCGGGGAATTATATTTGTGTTTGTGGTGGCGTGTTGCGAGGGTGGTAATAAATCCAAGATCTTGTCGACCACAGCATTTGCATAGTATTCGATTCCTGCCGTGAAGATGACAATCTCATACAACCCTGTGCCACCTAATTCCTGCAACAATTTTTCCACGCCAGGCCTTTTCGACACATACAGTGGTTCGTCGTAGCCCTCAAGAGATAGGGTAAAATCATAGCCGCCTGGCGCTGGTTTAAAATCGGCATGAACCAGAGTTCCGTCCAAGTCTAACACTAGTGTTTTCTTATTTGGATTTTCTCCAAAAGCCATGGGAGGTAAAACGCCCCCAGCCTGGAGATTCAAGCCACTGTCATTGACAGGCACAGACACGTGTGGCTCACTGACATGCAAGTTTGGTGATGCACCTTCATCTGGGCGGGGTTCTCCATTGCCATTAGGGTTGGTGCTGGAAGACTGCATATTGAAGAAAACCCAACCACGTTTGGATACTGAACTCAAGAATCGGATATTGAATTGAATAAATGAACTTGCTTGCAGATGAACTTGTGTTTAAGGAAATGATATATGTTATGTGACAGCTGGTAAAATTTGAAGCAGGGGATCATGAAATGAACAATTACGTAATAAACTTGTAAAGGGACACGACTCTTACAGATAGTCGCGGTGTTATCGATTCGTTTGTATCAGGTGCTTTTCATTGACGACCCATCAGTTTTATTATCCGTGCATTTATTTTAAGTCGTAGTCACAAATTTACGTATAAGAGAGTAAGTGATTGGATAGTGGTATTTTGGCATACTTTAAACATAAGTGAAATCAATTTCTCATTCGTATAAAAGAAAAAGAAAAAAAGTAATAATTATAAAATCCATATGCATTAACCTGAATTATTATTGAGCAAAATCTTAAAGGAAAGCCAAGAGTACATTCGAGTAGCATCTAAGCAACCTAACAATTCTTACCGTTGGAAATATAAACTTGTAATTACATAAATTTAGTGATATTTAAACCGCTATATGTGTATATCATAGAACCTACTGACAAATGCTATAGGTATATCATAGAACTTAAGTCATAAATTCAAATATTGTCGCGGCAAATTAAACCATTTTTTTTTTTTAAGATGTTGTGAAACTTATCATAATACAGTTGTGAAACTAAAAGTAAGAAGAGTCATCTGTCACTGTTATCAGCCCATGCTTATTTAAGGACATCCAAGCCAGTTGGAATGAGACACTAGTGGTCTTTAATGGGAATACTTTCACTCTTGGTTTGGGTTTTGAGGAGTAATTAATTTATTTCTTTATGTCAAATCAATAGTGAGGATAGTCATCTATGGTTAGCAACCAATGTTTATTTAAAGAAAATCAAGCCACTTGGAATGATAGGCTAGTGGTCCATATTGGGGAAGACTTTCACTCCTACATTTAAATTTTGAACTGCAATTAATTTATTTCCTTATGTCTAAAAAAAACTAACTCTATACCAAAAACTAAAAAGCAATTTTAAAATTTACTTTATGCCATGTATAAAAAATATAATGTACTTAATTACCTATGTAGACTATTAATATTTATAATTCCTATTCATGAATTAAATTTTAATATCCAAATTACAGAGTAGTATATGTGAGCAAAATGTTGTTTCTGTAATGATAAAATAAGTTATAAGCACAACGTTCTTGATCTAATGATAAAATAACAGAGGAGACATTGTCAACGAGGGTGAAATACGGGTTTAGCAGCAAGCTTGCTATAAGTTAATACAAAATAAGTTTTAAGCACAACTTTGTAGCTCTAATGATAAAATAACAGAGGAGATATCGGCAACGAGGGCGAAATATGGGAGCAAGATTGCTATCAGTTAATACAAAATAAGTGTTAAGCACAACTTTGTTGCTCTAATGATAAAATAACAAACGAGACCTTGGGAATGAGGGAAGAATACGGTTTTAGCAACCTTGCTATCAGTTAATAAAAATTGAAAATTTCATTTTCTAGTGTATTGTTTTGTTTTAGGGTTGAAAAGTTTTTATGATTTTTTTCATTTTAATAATTTGAGATGTAAGTGTTTTGATATTTTTATAAAATTTTATAAGTCAAATTGAACTATTATAATGCCTATTAACTTTTCTTATTAGGTGTATGTGGATGTTTCTACTAACTAACAATTGTATTACATGTTGCAATGGAAATGCCATAAGGCAAAGTCGTAGGAAAAACGAGCACAAAAGATAGAAGTAATAATGAGTTTTTGGTCTCTTACACGTGGTATCCTAGGGCATACATCTTGAAATACATCTAAAAATAATCAATCAGTTTTTGCAACTTCTTTGTCTCTAAGTTAAACCTACTAGGCTTCCCATGCAATCCTTGATAAAATATAACTAAATTATTTCTTAGTCAAGCATTTACTCACTTTATGAGAAATATAATTTGTTCAGACCTAGATGCATTCCTCATCTGGTGATCCATTGATGTGCAACCTCAAATTTCATTTGAATCTTAAAAGTCTTTGTGACATAAATTGCCTAAGTCATCAACCATCAAGGGCACACATACATATAAGTAATTATCAATGAAACCACATAAAATTTAAAATTCACCTAGTGGTTTTCCCAAGTAACTTTAGATCCTTAATCCTTCCTTTGCACACCATTGTAATTGTTGGAAATAAAAATTAGAACTTGTCTAAGTGAATCTTTTTTCAGATTTCCTCGATACCATCTTCACACCAATGAAGCTATGAGTACTTCCAATATTAATAAAGGTAACTTTGGTTCTCCTTTTTATTCTGCATTCAAATCTAACCACTTCATGTTGGGTGACACCCAACATGGCTTGCAAACAAATTATAGGTTAGTTGTCTCTTCTACATTTTCAATAGCTTTCGCTTTCAGAAAATCTATTGGTTCCCCACATCATCTTCTTTTGTATCATATGGTTCATCAAATATTTCGATCATGTGGATTCTGATAGGAGTGATTCATTTGTGGTTCTTTTTCTTCTTCTACTTAACTATTGAAACAAATACAAATTTAGACAAATTTAGGAAAATTTAGAAAGGAAAATCTATTTAAAATTTAGGCACATAATGAGGAAATTTAAGGGAAAAATTGATCGGAAGTGTAAACAATGTCTTGAATTTGTGAGGGTTAGGATATAGTTTCTAAAACTATAAGGAAATTAAAGTTTCAAGTTATTCATAGGAAGTTATGATCTCCAAAATATGACCTTGTTTTAGCTTATTTATGACGGTAAAATTAACAAAGATTCCTTGCATAGAAAAGGAGAAAGATGGGGTGGGAAGGGGTCGAAGGCTTGTTACACTAATATGTGTTCTTATTTTGGAATTCATCTAATTGTTAACTATTACCCTACATCTCCTTCCATGGATGTGTTCTGATGCTGAACTGTCAACTATTCCAGTGAGAGGCACAAGGAAATGCTAACTATTTTAGCCATTGTATGGTTGTCCAAAAGCACAAGGAAATGATCAACCTTCACCAAGCAGTTGAGCAAATCCACGCCATAAAGTGAGGGCGTAGGAAAAAAGAGCATAAAAGATAAAAGTAGAAATGATTTTTTGGTCTCTTTTAGGTGGTAGTCGAGGGCGTACATCTCGAAATACATCTAAAAAAGAATCAGTTAGTTTTTACAACTCCTTTGTCTCTAAGTTCACATACTAGGCTTCCCATGCAAGCCTTTGATAAAAAATTACTAAGTTATTTCTTAGTCAAGAATTTACTCATTTTATAGAAAAATATAATTTGTTGAGACCTAGATGCATTCATCATCTTGTGATCCATTGGTGTGCCACTCCAAATTTCGTTTGCATCTTAAACTTGTTTGTGACATAAATTCTGGAACTCTCCAACCATTGATCTCACACATACACATAAGAACTTGCGAGTGCAACCACATAAAAATTATAATTCACCTTGTGGCTGTCCAAAGTAACTTTAGAGCCTTAATCCTTCCTTTGCAGACCATGATAAACTTGTTGGCAACAAAAATTGGAACGTGTCCAAGGGAATATTTTTTCAGATGTTCTTGATACCGTCTTCACATCAATGAAGATATAAGTACTTCCAATATCAATAAAGGTAACTTTGGTTCTCCTTTTTGTTCTACGTTCAACTCTAACCAGTTCATGTTGGGTGACTCCCAACATAACTTGCAAATAAATTATAGGTTAGTTGTCTCTTCTACATTTTCAATAGCTTTCGCTTAAGCAAGTCTATTGGTTCCCTAGATCATATTCTTTTGTATGATATGGTTCATCAAAATTTTCGATCATGTGGATTCTGATAGGAGTGGTGCATTTGTGGTTCTTCTTCTTGCACTTGAAGATTGTAACAAATGCAAATTGAGATAGAAAAATCTATTTAAAATTTAGGCACGTAATGAGGAAATTTGAGGGAAAATTCGATCAAAAATGTAAACACATTCTTGAATTTGTGAGGGCTAGGATATAATTTCTAAAACTATAAGCAAATTGGAGTTTCAAGTTATGCATAGGAAGTTCTACTCTCGAAAATATGACCTTAATTTAGCTTATTTATGATAGTAAAATTAACAAAGATTCCTTGTATAGAAAAGGAGAAATATGGGATGGGAAGGAGTCAAAGACTTGTTACACTAATCTGTTATTATTTTGGAATTGGATGGAGAGTGCATGATTAAACTGTGGGGATACATCCAATCATTTTCTTCCTTTTGAATCCCCACGATTCAACAATTACTTCATCTAATTGTTAACTATTACCCTACACCTCCTTCTATTGATGTGTTCTCATGCTAAAGTGCAAACTATTTCCACTAGAGGTAGAAGGAAATGCAAACTATTTCATCCATTGTATGGTTGTCTCGAAGCACAAGGAAATGATCAAGATTGGCCAAGAAGTTGAGCAAATCTATTCCATAAGGGTTGGGCATAGGAAAAAGGAACATAGAAGATAGAAGTAACAATGAATTTTTGGTCTCTTTCTGGTGGTAGCCCAAGCATACGTCTCGAAATTCATCTAAAAAAGAATCAATCAATTTTTGCAATTCCTTTGTCTCTCACTTCAACATACCAGGCTTGCTTTCCTTTGATAAAATATAACTAAATTATTGCTTAGTCAAGCATTTACTCATTTTATGGAAAAAAAATAAAATTGTTGAGACCTAGATGCATTCCTCATGTGCTGATCCATTGATGCGACACTCCAAATTTCATTTTCACCTTAAATGTGTTTGTGACATAAATTCCCAAAGTCTTCAACCATTGAGTGCACACAAACATATAGGCACTTGCCAATGCAACCACATAAAATTTAGAATTCACCTCGTGGTTGTCTGAAGTAACTTTAGATCCTTAATCCTTCCTTTGCACACCATGGTAAAATTGTTGGCAACAAAAATTGGAACCTATCCAAGGGAATATTTTTTCAGATGTTCTTGATACCATGTTCACATCAATGAAGCTATGAGTACTTCTAATATCAATAATGGTAACTTTAGTTCTCCTTTCTATTTTTCATTCAACTCTAACCATATCATGTTGGGTGTCACCCAACACAGTTTTCAAATAAATTATAGGTTGGTTGTCTCTTCTACATTTTGAATAGCTTTCACGTCCAGAAAATCTATTGGTTCCCTAGATCATCTTCTTTTGTATCATATGGTTCATCAAAAATTTTGATCATCTGGATTTTGATAGGAGTGGTGCATTTATGGTTATTTTTCTTCTTGCACTTGAAATTTAAAATAAATACAAAATTAGACAAATTTAGGCAAATTTAGATAGAAAAATCTATTTAAAATTTAGGCACATAATGAGGAAATTTGAGGAAAAATTTGATCGGAAGTGTAAACAAAGTCTTGAATTTGTGAGGTTTGGGATATAGTTTCTAAAACTATAATGAAAATTATGCATAGGAAGTTATTCTCTCCAAAATATGACCTTATTTTAGCTTATTTATGACTATAGAATTAACAAAGATTCCTTGCATAGAAAAGGAGAAAGATGGGATGAGATTGAGTCAAAGGATTGTTACATTGATATATGTTATTATTTCAGAATTGGATGGGGGGCACACGATTAAATTGTGGGGATACTTCCAATCATTGTCTTCCTTTTGAATCCCCACCATTCAACAATTAATTCATATAATTGTTAACTATTACCCTACGCGTCCTTTCATGTATTTGTTCTCATGATGAAGTCCCAAATATTCCAACAATAGGCAAAAGGAAATTCTAACTACTTCAGCCATTGTATGATTCTCTCGAAGCACAAGGAAATGATCAGGCTTGGCCAAGAAGTTGGGAAAATCCATGCCCAGAAGTAGAATGGAGTTGATCCATGCCCGAAGACTTCACCATCCATTCTCCAGATGGATCTGATTCAACATTCACCATTTGTGAGTTAGGTAGTTGTGCTAGTTGTAATTGCAATCACATTATAATAAACATAACATATCACAATCATTCCTTCACACTAATTCATGTGTTGATGTACGTTTGGTGTTTTTGAAGGGATTGTGAAATGCTTGAGATAAAGACTAATCGATCGATCAAAGTTTGTAAGCATATGTATAGAAGAATACATGTTCATTTTCTGTATTTACTTCTTCACGAATCCACAACATCGCAATATTGAGAGATCTCTGAAATTCAGTTAGCAAATCTCGTGTCATGTTCGTTGTTTCTCCTTCCTAGAGATAACAATATTATACATGTAATGTTTTTTCTATTTTCTATTTATATGTTTTGGTTTTAGATTCACATTAACTCTTTTGAAATAGTGTATGAAAACAATTATTTTCTTGAATTCTATCATTCTCTAAAACTTGATTCGAAAATAATCTATATCTAAAGACCTTATTAGGAATTGTGGGTGTAACAACTTTTATTGACACCAATAACGTCACAAAAAATAAATTTAGGAGAAAACACATCATTTTATCCATGGTTGTCAATGAAGATCATTCACTTTGGGCATTGTTCTTCTTTCTAGAATTTGTTAAAACCACAAGAGAAAATTTTCCTTCACATTGGTTAAAACATATCCCACTGATATTTGTAAGGATTAAAATTTATTGTATAAGGGTAAATTCCTTATAAACAAGTATACGAGATGATGTACAAGAGTTATCAAGTTTACCAAAAATTCTCATTTAGGGACGATAACAAGGTTGTAGGGATAGGTGGTAACCAAATAATTGGGGAAAGTGAACCATAGACACATTATAGTCAGTTATGGTTGGATCTATGTCTATAATGTAGAAGTTTTGGTCACCTAAATGCATTGGTCACCTAAATGCGGTTGAGGAGAATTATCCAATCTCAGTGAGACAATTTACTCATGAGAAGGAAGAGTTAGGAGATTGGATAAGGATTTTTTTTAGCCAAATACAAAGTATTGTGTTAATATAATCATTGGACTCTACCACTATAACTCCTACTTTTATTCATCCTGCCCCTTAGGATGGTACATGGCCCTTAGGTATATCGACCCCAACCCTAGGTGTATCAACCTTTCCATTTATGGTACATGGCTATTAAGTATATCCACCCCAACCCTAGGCATATCCACCTTTCCATTAGCCACTCTACCTCTAGGTGTACCCTCTTTGCAATTTAAGAGGGCCTTGGGTGTATCTAACCCACCCCTTACTACATATGGCTCGTGAGTGACATGGAATTGATCATGAACCTTCATTATTCACATAACTTTACATATTAGGGAATTGCAAATATTATTCACATAATTTTACATATAACAGATTTGCCAAATGAGTCACCCCTAGGGAGCTGACTGTTTGTCGGACTTTCTAAAATTTTCTTTCTTTAGAGGCGAAAATTGAACTGAAATTTTATACTTGTAAAATTCCTGAATAAAATTAATATGAAGATGAATTATGTTTTCTTTTCAAGATTTTGAGATGAGAAATAGGATATAAATGTGTGCCAAAAGCATTGGTACAATATTCAAACTATATACTTAATACTGACTAATACATATTCAGCGATAGTGTCCTGATATGAAATTCCTCAAATTTTGGTGTTTCATAAGACAAATAATGAATACCATTAGGGGGGTTCAGAGTTGAAATTCCGATGAATTTACGGATTTTTTGGTATGTCAAAAATGTGGGAGAAAAAACCAGATTTATAAGAATGTCATTGTCCTCAAATTTTGGTGTTTTGGTGTTTCATAAGACAAATCATGAATATTATTAGGGAGATTTAGAGTTGAAATGCTGATGAATTTAAGGAGTTTTTGGTAGGTCAAACAATGTGGCAGCCAAACCCGTTTTTTCTTTTATGAAATAAAAATCGTGGCCCAAATATAGAAATAATCGGTCCACTTATATAGAAATTTATTCATCACAAACAGTAACCCTTTTTTATTTTCTTTTAAAAGAAATCAAGCATGACTGTAAAACATTCACGTTGAAAACAATGCCACTTTTCCTCCCCTCTCACACATTTTTCGAGGAAAAACATCATTACATAATATTTAAAGAGACAAAGTACGAGGTAGCAATCTTTCCTCCTCTGCCAGAATTCTGCAATTCAAGAAAGTTGAACTTTGATCCATTTTCTCAGAATGCGGGTCAGCTCAAATTGCGAAAAATTCTAGGTAGTTCCAACATGAGACATGTTTCATGATGGAATGATTCAATTCTAACATATAAAAAATTAGTTGAATTCTAAAAACTTCTCTCAAAATGTAGACTATTTGCTACCAGATTAGCTTACTTAAAACTAATGATAGTATTATAGCCCTTTAATAAGAAAGGGAAAACATTGTTGGGAAGTCAAACAAATTCACTCACACAAAATCGGTTTGAACCTATTGAACCTGATTTGTTTCCATGGCAATACCCTATATGAAGAACTTAACAGCAATACAACAGATAACAAGAACATTAAAAAATAATTGATAAGTTATGTATATTTATAATGGGAAGTCAAACAACTTCATTCACACAAAATCTCTTTGAACCTGTTGAACATGAGTTATTTCCATGACAATCCCTATTTGAAGAACTTAACAGCGTCGCAACAGATAAAAAGAACATTACAAAATAATTGATAAGTTGTATATATTTAGAAAATATTTGAAATGTTCATTGTAATTCATAGTCTCACCACACGAGTATTAAGTCCTTGGAAATATCTTTTCAGGGCAACAACAAGAGTTGCAGGAAGAAAGAATGCTTTTGGCCAAAATTGTCCCTGCATTTTTGAGCGATATGAGAATTGTTGTGGAAATGTAAGAAAAAAATATCTCTTTTGATGTTTCCATACTTTGGGGGAAGCCTAGACATCCTTCCTCGGCTTTTTTTGTTCCAATGCCATTGCTAGTGTCTGCCAGACCACACTATAAAAATCTCCAGCTACTTTCTTCTGTGGCATACCTCCCTATTCATAGTTTTCTTTCCAAAGCAGATACCCAGAAAGACCTTTAAAAGCACCAAAACTTTGATAAACAATAGCAACAACAATGTAGTAATACATGATATGAATCCAAATTCAGCAATTGCATTCATACTTATATAACTTGATTGTACTTTTTTTCCATATTTAAAAAACTGCTTTCTATTATATAATGAGAAGGTACATATATCAGAGAAACTAATTCCCGATGAAAACAAATAGTATGGTTATCGTGTCAGTACCATGTTCATAGTTCTGGGATACAATATCAAAAACCTGCTGATGGAAATTAAGGGTCAGGATAAGCCAAAACAAAAAGGCATTATAACATAGTGATACCTGCTGCACAATTAAGAAAATCTAAGATGTACGTAACTTACACAATTAACCGAGATCGATCCACTCATAAATTCAAAAAATATTGGAAAATTGAAATTTGTTGAAAATTTATATAACCTGATTGGTATTTAAAAAATAAAAGCAAACATAATTAAATTATTGCTTTTCAAAACTATTTTCCATTTTAAAAAAACTGGAATATTTAGTTTAATGTAGAAAAAGCAATCAATTCGAAGGGGATCTTTTTAACGCGCTTTTTAATTTCCATTAGTTTAATGTAAAAAATGTGCATTAGTCTTACCTGATAAAAGAAAAGTATCTTCCACTTGTTCAACACCTCTTTTGTCTTCAGATATTCGCACTTTTAATCTGGGAGGGCGTTTTCCTGGAGAGTATAAACATGTTATGTAAAAAGGATTATATAATTGTATTTATTTTATATTCGACAGCTTCTTCCTCTGAGATTTCTGGATGTTCCTTCATGTAACACTGAATGGAAGAAACCAACTCGCCTTGACTCTCTCTGGCTGCATTAATAAATGATCAGCATCAATTCAAATAAATTACAAGTGATTAAGAAGATGGAACAGCTCAAATAAATAAATAATGAGGAACAGCTCAAATAAATTGAGAGTACTTAACAAAGTGGATTATAAATTGAGAGTACTTAACAAAGTGGACTCAGTACACTTCCAAGTAAGTTTTGGTATCCCTGTCAAATCTATAAGATGTCAAAATTTCGATCTGTAATCAATTTGGGAGAGTATATGATCTGTAATAACCTCTCCAGTGAAAGGAACACTAAACATATCAATGATTCTTAACGCTTTCAGCTATGGAAAGTATGTGGCAAGATCTCCTATCTGCAACATCCAGTAAACAAATATTAATTTTCACCTAGCAATCAAAACTATATGATGAAATAAAGCATTCCTCAAAATAAATGCATAACTGGATCTTACCTTTGTAAATGTGTTAGAAAACCTGCACAGATGAATCTAGCTAGTAAAGGTTGAACACACAGCTTTGCAAAGCAAAAACATTAAAAGAAAATTGAAAGAAGAAAAGAATGATTCATTAGAAAATATGTTACAATGCTCATTATATAGCATTACTAGGTGAAGATCCCAAGGTAATGAACTATAGTGGGTGAAGATCCCAAGGTAATGAACTATAGTGGTGATCAATGAGAAGACTCAACACCTACAACAAGTTCCGGAGATAACTAGTCAGTTGCGGAGTTAAAGAAGGAGCAAATCAAGGAGTAAGTCATGCAAAAGGAATATTGCATGTAATCCCATGCTCTAACTAAGAGTCTGCATGTAGATGTGTAGTAGTTGCATGCTTTAACTAAGAGTCCGCATGCAGTTGCATGTAGTTGCATGCTCTAACTTAGAGTCTGCATGTAGGTGTAGTAGTTCCAACACTAAATACCACATAAATTTTGATAATCGAAAACAAACACCAATGCCTCTTCCCGTCTCTTCTCGTGGATGGATCAAATGAGGTCTCATATTCGCAATATGGAGCTTCCTTTCCCACCCACTGACTCTACCACATATGACCATTGTTGGGTATTTTTGCAATGGGAAAATACCAAAACCAAACATTAATTGAACACAGAGTCAATGCTCTGTTTTATTTCTCTACTCCAGGATCTTTTGTGCACAGAGGAGCCTTAAAAAGAAAAAATTACGGAACAGAGTATTTCACCACCATAAAGATTTCCATTCATTAAAATAAAAACACTAATACATATTCATCCTCTTTGCTGAGAGGGATTTATCAAAAACAACATTCAACCAAAACTCTGTTTTCACCTGAGAATTTATTGAGACATATTCATCCTCTTTCACTCACAGGGATTCTCCAAAACATTATCAAAGAAATTACTCTGTCTCCTTTGAAATTTTACACCACTGTGTGTAAATATTTCATTTACATTCACTGCTGTGTGAAAAACAAAAATTACAGGGATTTACAGTTTTACCTTTTCACTGCTGTGTGAAACAATTCATAGTTTTGAAACCAAAACTACCCCTGGTTTTCTTCATTCACTTCTCCTCCTTCTTCTCCTGCACTGCTGTGCATTCTTTTCATTTCTTACATTACCAAAAAAAAAGGTTTTTACGCTGCTACTGCGTTTTACCATTTTCTCATTAAACATTTCAAACCCAAAAATTATTCTTTTCATTTCTTACATTACCAAAAAAAAGGTTTTTACGCTGCTACTGCGTTTTACCATTTTCTCATTAAACATTTCAAACCCAAAAATTATTCATACACACATCTGTGCGTTCTTTTTTCTTTTTTTTTGTCGCGCTGCTAGACATCGCTGTGTTTTTTTTACACATATAATAAAAAACAGAAAACCAAAAAAAAAATAACATATAGTCAACGAGTTACATAACCAAAAAAAACAATAAAATTAAATACCTCATTTATATCTACCAATGCCATTTAATTCTCAGCATGGCGAAGGTACTTAGTAAATTAATTTACTGGTGAAAAAGAAAGCTTTACGCATTCTCCATGTCCTGCACAGTGTACTCAGTTTGACCTTGATCCGACGGTGAGCAAACTTGGAGCAAATCTGGTTCAATCAGACGGGTATCGGATGGGGTGTTCTGACCGAACTTTACTCCACACATTATTTAATTTTACCACACCCCGTATGCACCTTCCTCGCGATCGGACGGCGGAGAACATTCCCTTTGATCGGACGAATATCGGGTGGGGGCTTTTGACTGACTTTTATTGTCCGAAAAGTCTTTGAGGATGATGTCATGCCAATCCATGTGCCTCCTCCAAAATGCATCGGAGCCCCTTCGTACGGAAACCACTTTACGCTGAAGGGTGGTGTGATGGCTTACCGCCGGTTTCCTGGTTTGCTTCGGTGGTTTTGGCGTGCGTTAAATGCTGGCCCGCGCGCGCAGTGAAACTATAATTTCAACAACCGTGTCCAAATTCTGGCCGCGTATCGAGCAAGCAATATGTTTGTATTTGAGCGTCACCATGACTCTGACCTCTCTAAATTCTCAATCTTTATCTCACTTTATCTGCATCGATCCTGTCAGCTACTTATTCATAGAACCTACCTGAATAACCTTTTCAAAGCGGTACTTTGTCCAAACTTTTAAGCAAAGCTTCTACGAAACAAAAAGATATACTCTATTAAAAAAATGTTATACTAGAGACATCTTCCGTTCGATCAAGGGAGACATCTTCAACCCTTGATTTGAAGTGTGAGTGATTTTTCCAAATATCAGTTCAGTTGCCTTCTTGGTATGGCAAGATATTTTTATTGATTTTTCCATTTTCCTTGGCTTTTTGCAAGCACTGGCCTGCTGTGATTCCGCTTCGTGGACTTGTAAAAGCAATGGCGCAATTGATTTATTGGGAGATCAATTCGCACAGAGCAGGGAAGGGTCTTCGCTTATTTTTTGCAAGTCCGAGAAGCAGGAAAAGGCTAGTGTACGTGGGATTCTACATGTAAGTCTGTCATGTTCAGCTATATTATTATATCTGGATTCCACTCTGTTATTCTTGTTTTTGCAGTTGCGGAATAATTTCTTTCAATAAGGGCAGCACATTGTTCTTTAATACGGTTGTGGATTTTTTAAATATGACTGGTGGAGAATAGTATTCTTCTGCACTCCCGGTTCGAAAATGTTGTTTATTATTTTGTTTGTACTGTCAAGAGACATTTTGTTGTGTAACGGAATCGATCTGTTAACCGGTTGGAAATAGTTGTAGCTTCGGCTGTCAAATTTTTCTTATATATTAGAACCAGGATTTTCTTTCTGAAGGCCTAGCTTTGAGCTGGAATTCTCAGACGAACTTGATTATTCCTTTTTCACCAAAACATGGAAGTAATGGCTCTGGAATTTGTCGATGGAACCAGAAATTTAAAGAATCAGTCTGTAGTTTTGCATTTTGAAGTATTCCATCTGTTGTTCAAGAATAATCTATATGTTCCATTTCGAGGTGATCTTTCAGTTGTTCTTTATTTTGAGCCAAAGTTTTGATTCAAAATTTCGAGAAAAGATCTATCTGCAACTTGAATTTAAGCAGAATACTCGAATAGTTGGGTTTGAATAAAAGGAGCAGCCTGGAACTTGTATTTGAGCAAAACGAACACATAGCTTGGTCTGAAATAAACATTTGAAGGCAGTTTTTTTGAAAGATAGAATGTGCATTTTTCTACTAAGATAATTTTTCAAGGATGTGAAATTGAATCTAGCAGAATTAGCCAATATTTGACAATGCCAATGTTGATCTCTCAGGCTAGTTTATTTATCCATTAACGTAAAAAATTATGAAGAGACGACACGCACATGGAGTGGAGGATAGCTATACAAAATAATATATAAAATATTCAGAGGTTTCTTTTAGAAGCTAAATTTTTTCTTGAAGAGAACA